>JPKZ01022848.1:1793749-1821849 GCA_000803305.1 Toxocara canis
GGGAGGGGAGGGGAAAGGGGAAACGACTTACTGAAAAGAAATATTGGTCTTTAGATGTTTGTGTTCGCTAATGGGTTTATATTGCTAGCTGCCGTAATTATTTTTTATGACTGAGGGCTTACATGGATGTGATATTTCATTTCATTTCAACAAACCGCATCTCTTGAATTGAACATCCGTCAGCTTTTTCTATTTTTTGAACCATACTTTTATCACTGACCACCAGGCGTCCCGAAACTGGTCAAAACAATCATGCGTGGGCATGGTTGTCAGCTGCATCGATACAGGAATCGATGAAATTACAGCTGCCTTTGCATCTCTTTGCAAAGGATAGCATACGAATACGGTGAAATTACCGCTGCCCTTGTACCTTTGTACCTTTGTATCACTGACGTTCGATCATTCATCAGCTCTTAACCAGATATATTGAAGCGTTCTTTCGAGCGAGTTTTATTAAAAAATTCTTGATTTGAAAAAAGCTATGTGAAATGACGTTTTAGAAAGTAAAATAATACTTAGATGAATTCATGCTGTGTCAAATGCTGACTCTAATTTAATCTTAGTAGAATATTTGGACGCTACATTTCGCAGATAAAAATTGAAAAATTTCTATTAGATTTGCTAGAGCCAAGCAAAATCGTATTTGATCGCTGGTTGGCTATGATCCGTATTACTTCCAACGTCAACAGATTTGACGAAGATTTTTTCGTGGTTGATAGCTGCATCATTTGAGTACTTGTTTAGTGAATATATCAATTAGCACAGATTTCCAGGGTTGCAGCAAATGGGGAACGCTAGATGCGAGTGCATTCACAAATATGTTGCCATATACATAGACCGTTGTGAGAGCGCCAACTCGAGCATGCGCGGCTCGTAGTGCACGCCCATTATGCATCATATATTATCGATTTGCTGCGGGCGGTGATCAACTGCTGTTCAGTCATAGATTCCAAATATTCAGAAATGCAGCTTAAAATACAAGTTACGCAGCAGGGTATTTTTTGAGGTATTGTATACACTAAAAAATGACCTAATATCTAACAGTCGTAAAAAATCTTAAATGTGATATGAGCAGCGGAACTTCTTATGCGTATAACGCGTATCCAACGTAAGCAAAAGCAGGACGCTTAAGTCGGCAAGAAACCGTTCTGAGTTGACCCCATCAGAACGTTTAGTTGATCAACTCGATGCCAATTTTATGCCAGAAATATAACAGGTGAAAAAAACGGCGTCATTCATTGTCGTGCACGAAATGATGTTGTTAACAGTTTTTTTTCACATGATCACTTTTCATTCCGATTTTGGGTCGATAATTTCTCCGCAAGTTTTTTATAAAATGAATTTTACAAATCCTTTTGGAGCGATCATTAACGCGACTCAACCGATCACCACATTTCTTGACAATGTGACGCTCTCCGATTACGTATATGTCATCTTCAAACGCAAAATAAGGATAACAGAAATCGAACGCATAAGAAATTTCAAGTTTTCAGCAGCACAGTATGAGAAGAGTTTATGAGAAGAGTTTTCTACAAAAAAAAAAAGAAAACGCCGTTCTCTTTCAACTTTCTTCGCCTTTTTTTTTGGTCTTATCAAATCAACTAAGTGTTATAGCATCAGTCGTTGTCATTAAGTTAAAGTATTCCGAATTTTCATTGCTGAAAATGGTATGATACGGATGTTGAACGAGAGCTGTTCAGTCTTAGCAAAAGTCCAAAGAAAAAAGATTTCTCTATCCATTTATTTATGATTAACTGATCAGAGACCTTCGAGAGTATAAACACAAATACGGAAACTGAAAAACGCGTTTCGATAAAATCGATAAATCAGCGCTGAAAGTCTATCCCCAATCTCGTGTGGTTCGCATAAGAGGCATAACGTCAATATTTACTGCTCATGCTATTCGCTAAAAGCCGCCTTCCCATTGCTAACGATTACATGTGACTCTGGCAACTGATGTAAGCTTTTTAACGCTCGTTGTTCTATGAAGTACAACGCACCGAGCACAAACTACTATTATAAGTGACGTGATCGTCGATCATTTCGCAATCCATAACTCGGAGTCGATTTGAACGAATTTTTGAGAAAAAAAAACGCCTACCAAAGACAAACAAGGCCTTGTTGGTCAAAAATTAGCAGTATGGCCCACTGTTTGACCGGTCGAAGATCTTGGACCAGTGCGTTCAGAGTCGAGGCATTGAAAAACAATGTTTTAAATTCTCCATCCAAAACTCTAGCTTGTTGTTGACGATTGATAAGAATTTTATAGATTTTAGTGGAAAATTTGAATATTTTTGATCATTTTTATCAGTTTTGTTCTAGCAAAGCAACAAATCAAATCAAACAAAATACATCCTTGCAAAACACCTAACTACCAAAGTACTAAGCATTCGGGCCACTTTTAGAAGACATGTGCGATTTTTTGCTCGCCTAGGACAACAGTCGCACGGCTGGCTATCCCTTTAGAACAGCCTTAAAAGACTGTCTATCTCCAGCTGAGCACTTATTGGACATAGCGGTACGGCTGTACATTACGTACCCGGTGAGAAGCACTGCTTCATAGATGCTTTATAGTGCTGAATGTTGCAAACAACAACAACACTGCAGACCATCTGCAACAGTAGAAAAGCAGAAACAAACGCCGCTTCTTCGATAACGGCCATAAGAAAGTTCGCTCGTTAACAGAAACCAAAAATACTTTGACAGCTCAACAAAACAGTTAATCTTCACCGTGCTTTGTTAGCGTTTTTTTCATAGTCATCGGCTTAATGAAACAATTGTGTAGGCCATCTAAAGAAACAGACGCGGATCCCATCAACGTCATGGCAGAAAACTGATTCACGACCGCTATTGAAGAGGCACTCAGCTCTTAAACACGAGCCCACCCATTTCATGAACCAAAGGGCACACAGACCACCTACATCAGCACACAAACGAAAAGGCACTATAGACCACCTACAGCATCAGACAAATAGGCAGACCACCCTATAAGGCCTACATATGCTGACCACCAAAGGCAATCGTGCTGTGCGACCACCTATGGTAGCCTTAACTCAGTTTACTCGATATGAATGCACATTTTCGATCATTTCCTTCCAGAACGGTAGTCAAGTGATCGAATTGTTTTTGTAATGCTAAATATCGCTCTCTTCGACATGACCAGCACCCTGAACTAATAGAGCGCAGCAATGAATGGAGTTCTCAAGTGATAAGTGAGCGAGCATAATTGCAGAAAGTCACTGTTTTTTAGTAAACGATAAAAGCACTCAAATTTATTGGCGTAATCTTTTCGCCGAGTCAACTTTCGATTCTAAAATCGTTTCATTTAAACAGTAATGTCAGTGTGAGATTTAAAAAGGCAAAAAAGCTTGCATATCTGCGTACAGAATTGAAATCGAATGATAAGCTTACCGACGAGTATAAGCACATGAAGGAAACCGCCAGCATGAGGTACTGTTACATTGAATTTTACCGATTCTACGCTTGCGGTAATGTAATTCGGGCAATCGAGAGCTTACAATTCGTTATCGATATGAGCTTCTGAAGAATGAATATTGTAAGCGAAACTATTCACGCGAACCTAAAGCGTTGTCAACTTTTATAGAAAAGAGAAACCTTTCTTTTCTTTCCCCTCCTATCATATCATTTCTTTGAGAGGCCTTCAACAATAATCGGATAACACTCTTCAGTATTTCAAATGCTTTGTGAAAGTTCTGAAACGAATTACTTGAGGTGGCGATGAAAGCATAATCCATCCGTCCCCTCCATCCGTCCTCGAATGGCGAGAGATTTTGGATATGAAACCAGGTTTTCGGGGTGGGAAAAATCTTCAAAGTTGTTCCGCAAGGAAAACTTCCGAAGCCCTACTTTTTCAATGAGATGCTTGAAGAAGAAAAAAATGAGTTTAAAAAACTGAAAGTTGAAAGGAATCAATTTCGCAGGGAAATCAAATTTCCATCACAGTGTATGGGAGGAGTGTCGTTGGCTCTGATGATATAAAGTGGAAGAGTTAAAATTTCGACGGAAAGAAGAAACCTCTTGAAAGAATCTAAAAATAAGGGTACTCTTTCACTTCAGAGGTGGTGGGTCGTCAAGTGATTTAATTATTTATCTCACGTTTCCAGCTGCATTTTTTTGTACAGCGCTCCAAAAGCCAAACGGCGAGACGTAACTTCACCTGATGCAAGACGATCGCCAGTTGCTTAAGTGATCAACTGGATCGCTTCAAGTATGATCATAGTTAATTTTGAATGGAATGCTTCTTCGCCGATAATTCTCGTCACAATCAATTCGCTCTGAAAATATATTCGGTAATTGTTCGTATTTCTCAAGTGAACGTTTGATACATTTCGCAATAAACCTGTCGAATGTTGCATATAAAAATTAAGTGAAAATATACGGAAATAAGACAAACGCAGGAGATGCCTCCATAAAAAGCGCCCAACCCGATAAGCTGATCATTCGCGTTTACCCGAGTACCCTTCATCATCCTGTTCAGTGTTTTCCTGGCTTAGACGTTTATCTCGCGTTCCTCGGTTTTGTCAACTTCTATGGAACATTCGTCAAGAATCTGCACACTCTACGCACTCCGCTCGACGCCCTTACCAAGAAAGATGCAGTCTACACGTGGACACCGGAGTGTCAGTCTTCCTTTGATCGTATCAAGGCAACGCTCACATCCTGATCATTCGCGTTTACCCGAGTACCCTTCATCATCCTGTTCAGTGTTTTCCTGGCTTAGACGTTTATCTCGCGTTCCTCGGTTTTGTCAACTTCTATGGAACATTCGTCAAGAATCTGCACACTCTACGCACTCCGCTCGACGCCCTTACCAAGAAAGATGCAGTCTACACGTGCAAATTGGAGTGCCAGTTTTCCTTTGATCGTACCAAGGCAACGCTCACATCGGATCTGCTTCTTACGCATTTCATCGAGCCGCGCCCTCACTTCGGCTCACAATAACTACAGCTAAATTGAGAATGAAGCATTCGCCCTTATCTACGCCGTGCAGAAGTTCCATCAATTTCTCCATGGGCGTCACTTTACGCTGAAGACGGATCACAAACCACTATTTCCATCTTCGGAAGCAAGAAATGAATACTCGTTTACGGTGGCAACCGACTTCAACGATGGGCCACGACGCCACTCAAATAAGACTTAACGATTTCGGACAAGCTGACGCGCCATCCCATCTCATCGTGTCACAACCTTTGGGGGCAGAAGACTATTACTCGCAGCCGTCGACGCTAAGGTCACTGCTGAGTTCATGGACAGTTATCCACGTATCGCAAAAAGCAGCAACTTGCCTGTCTCCTCCGAAACTATCCGGATCGCAACAAGCGCAGATATCATGCTGAAACAAGTGGTCGAGTGCACCAGATCCGGTCGCTGGCCCAAGATCACACGCGACTCCCCACTTTGGCACTGTTATAACTGTCGATACACGCCGACGACGATAAACGACTGTTTGCTAACCACCAGTCGCATCGCAGTTCCAAAGTCACTGCAACGCCGCGTGCTATCTTCATTTCACAAGGCACATACAGGACAAACAAGGATGGAGATGCTAGCTCGAAGCTACGTCTACTGGCCGTCACTCCATGCAAACATCGAACATCTTGTCAAAAGCTGCACCAGATGTGCATCAACAGCGAAAGACCCGATCAAGGCCGAACTCAACTCAAAACCGACCGCTTCATGGAATCGGGTACACGCTGACTTCGCAGGACCTATCGACGGGACCTATTACCTCGTCATCGTGGACGCATATCCGAAATGGCCCCGAAATCTCCCAGATGAACTTCGTTTCCACGTCTCCCACTACCAGCGCCTTGAAGAAGATTTTCGCCCAGTTCGGCTATCCGCAAAACACTGGTCACAGACAACGGCACGCAGTTTAGGTCAACACTGTTCAAGGAATTCTGCCGTACCCCCGGAATCACACATATACGCCCTCCGCCGTTCCACCCACCAAGCAAATGTCAACTGGAACGCTTCACGGACACAATCAAGCGCGCATTCATTAAGCTGAAGGGGAGGAACCGACAACCGACGCTCTTCAGACCTTTCTGATGGCATACCGCTCAACTCCTTGCCCATCAGGACCGGATCGAGCGTCGCCTGCCGAAAACTTCTTGGGACGCCGACTGCGTACAATTTTTGAACTGATGATACCGTCTGCCGACAGTTCGGTATGACCACGTGAGCAAGATGGAAAAGCAGTTCAGTCGTCATCATGGGCGCACGACGCCGCCATTTCGAGGTGGGTGACGCCACCTATGCTAAAGACTATCGTGGGCCGGAAAGCACGTGGATGTCCGGCACCATCGTGCGCAAAACTGGCAACGCGACTTACACTGTGTGTTGCGGAAAACTCCTTTGGACGCGGCACATCAACCAGCTGAGACCGAGCAAGAGCACGCCCAAGTCAGTTACTCTAAATCAGCTGCTGGACGTCTTCGACAGACTCTTCAAATAGACTCGAAAGACTCTTCAAGAGTGGTAGATTCTTCAAATAAGCGGCCGGAACGACCAATCCAATACCAATGTCACCCCCGCCGGTGACCAGTCTCCGTCGATCAACGCGTACTCATCACGCTCCACGACGACTTCACATGGATCCCACGAAGAAAACATGTCGCTCCTAACTCGAATGAGCAGGTGCTGTGGAAAACGACCATTTGCATTCGTTGCATGCACTTTGTTTGCACTTTGTCACTGACTGTGCTTCACAATGCCTCCGCATAACAAGGCGGGCACAATTTCTTTAGCACACCCTCTTCCCTCCTCAGTTCTTCAAGTCTCTGTAATCGACCCACCTATCAGATCCGCTCATCATTGGCCATCTGAGGTGCTTTTACACAGTGTTGTAGTCGTCGATACTGCTGTATTCTGCTGTGTTGCCTGCCGTGTGGATATCGCCTCCTCAACTTCGCCTCGCCTCTCTCGCGACCAACACAGCAGTGGCGACCGACAAATACAACAAAAGCAAAGAGCCGAAGGTGTCGAGTCTGTTAGAAGAAGATATGAAAAAAATTCATGAATTATCTGAGAGAAGCGCTAGAGCTGAAAATAAATGAGTCTAAAACAACCATCATCAGATTCGGAAGACCTCGACCTAAAAAGCGCTTAGATAGTGGGGCCGTTCGAAGAATTGCGATGAACAACGAACTGTTAACAATAACATTCGCATGGATCGCCAGCAAGCTGACCACCATGCGTTCCGAAACTGGTCAGAACAATCATGCGTGAACATGGTTGTCAGCTGCATCGATACGGGAATCGATGAAATTTCAGCTGCCTTTGCAGCCTTTTGCAATAACATTCGCAGCCTAGGTCTACACTTAATACATCTAAACGGTAGCCTAACCTTCCGAGACCACTTTAATAAGGTGTCCCATTCGTGTTTAAAGCTTATCTACCAAATGAAAGCAATAAGACAACAAATAAATACGAAATGTAGAACCACGCTAATCAACGCCTATGTAATCCCTAAAATCAGGTTATTCCTACCCATCACAGCGGCAGCAACAAAAAAAAGAACTTAATTTAGTAATCTATTGCATTGCCACGAATTGCAAAGCACTCGATCAAAGCCATTCACAATCGAATCGAATCTTTTATTTAGTCGATAGGCAAAGAATACCTTTACGACAATACAGAGATGATACAAAGATGATACAAAAGGGTATAATCAGGTACGGGTGGCATTAGCTCGGTGGCAGAGCCCCCGCTTCTGATGCGGGGAGACCTGGGTTCGATTCCCGGCTGCTTCCCACCATACCACTGACAGCCCAACTAGAGCGTGGTACTTAAAACGAACTAACACAGCCGAAGGAATGACTGTTCTTGGCATGCGATTGCCGAATGAGGATAACAATAAGAATAATCAGATACAATCATAATAAGTCACAACACATCACTACATATCACTATTCAGTAATCGTAAAAATTTGAGTGAATTAGTGAACACAAAAGTCACTACAGCTGGCGAGATATTTCAGCACTGAGCAGCACGGAATTTAAAGTAATGATCAAGAAGAAGGAAGACGGCCAACTTAGGGAGAAAGAACTTGAACAATACGCCAACAAAAACAACTCATGGCCGGACGAGGCGCCAAATGTGCACCTGTGAAACGTTCCGAACGAATCATGGACAAAAAAAAACGATGAGATACCGAACGACTGCCTTCCTAAACACACTGTTGCCTCTGAGCTGAATGTTGATGCGTTATGATGTATATGAACGATCGTTTTAAGTGATGTGCATATCGTGAAGTGAATGATCTTTTTTTTTATCTCTGTATTGTCTTTATATCATCTTTATAGTGTCCTAAAGGTAGTCTTTGCCTATCGGCTAAATAAAGATTCGATTCGATTCGATTCGATAATAAAGAATAGTTTGGCTTGTATGCTTAAGAATCGACAACGTTAGGAGCATCTTGGGTTTTTTTTTTTTGCAGATTTCTTCATAGTTAACATTTTGTCTTCTGTACCAAAAATCTGACGACATATTTTGCTTTGCTTTAAAAAAACGGAACCAAATTGAATGCATACGTTGAAAACAAACATACAAGTATAATGCAAAAGTTCATCAATTTCGATGCCTTGTAAGGCATCAGATGAGCTGTGAAGATTTCTAAAAAGAAAAAGAAAAAAAAATAATCTCCCTCTATATCCCGTTTTGAAATTATAGACAATTTATGGTGGTCGGAACATCCTTTTTTTTGGCTGCTGAAACCCATTAAAATGCATTGTGTTCACGTCAAAGTTTGGCTAGACGCATAGCCTAATGCGTTCTTTTAGATCTTTTCCGGTGTCGCAACTAAAATAAAACTTTTGACATTCCCAACAAAAGGCAGCAAAAAGGAAGCAATATAAACCTTTATGAGACGCCCTTTTTATGCAAACAAAATGCGTATATTTGTGAATATTATCTTAAATGCATTTAAAAAAAAATCTAGATCACGCAAACAGTGCGCAATTGTAGGTGATATCAAATGGCTGTAATGTTTTCTTCTTGCAAATGTTTGCAGCTATTTCTGCTGCGTACATACGCACATTTATCTCCAAAATAATTCTCCACTAGCAAATGAAATGAAAATAAAAAGTAAAAATTAAAAAGTTTCAGAAGTTTTAGACGAAAAGTAGCCTAAAACGTGTTCCGACATTTTAGTTCGTCGATTTTGGAATTGCGTAATTGATAGCGGAAATCATTAAGCGTATTTGTTTCGTATCGTTTATTCTCTCTTTCCGTGTTTTATATAGGAATATCCCACACAAGTTCCAGGAATTGTGTGAATTTGTGTGGGATATTCTCATGCGAAGCTTGGTTTGAGGAAAACCAGCCTTAAAATTGTCACACAGATCCTGACCGGTGGTATGCCTCAGCCATAACAAAGTCTTTTTTTTAGCGGATTATTGGGGGGATCCGTAAAAAAAAGGCTTCTTTGTTAGTGCTGACAATTCTCAGCTGTCCACATATCCTGATTAAAATAAATTTTGTGAAGCATATTTTTTTTTTCAAAAACATCATCATTTTTTCTGTAATTTTAAATTCTTAATGTAATGAAAGAAACAAGGAAGGAGCTGTTGTGATCATGAATGGTTTTTATTGAAGTTTTCTTAAGAATTTTCAGCTACTATTTGCATGTGAAAACATACAAAGTATACGTTGCTTTTGATTCGTATCGATATCAAAGCTGAAATAAACTGAAACAAGATCTTTGCTCTCAGTATTTAATATGTTTAGATCATCATGCTGTTGTTCATTCGTAGTGTTATGAATTCAATGTTTTTATTGCTGCCATTATCAGCATATCACGACTGCCCATCAGCGGTAGAATTCAGCTACTTTAAAAGACAATACTTGTCACTTCAATTAAAGAGGAAGTGTTCAGCCTGCTGGCGACCCGTCGGATAAGCAGCCGGGAACCGAACCCAGGTCTTCCTGCATATGAATCGGGAACTCTATCACTGAGCTATTGACCGCATATGGATTGTGAGTTACGGTGATTAAATCGTATATGACGTAGAGAATATTGGAAAAAAAAGGTTGAAAAAGTCAATGAGAGTGAGTTGATCTACTCTTTAATGCAGGAACGGCATTTGCTGCGATGCGTCTTGCTAGGGTTCATTGCAAGTATTACTTCTGTATCGACGTAGGCCGGCATCTTTCACGCAACCATTTTTTATTGCTCTTCTACCGCTATTCGCTTTACTTTCAAATCTGCTCTTTCTACATGAGTGAACACAAAAATACCCTTTATGACAGTGGTATACTCTTGTTTTGTGATCATATTTGGCACTAAAAAGAATCCTTTGAGGTGGTGAAATACGTGGCTTATTATGAGGTCCGGGTTTGTGCATATAAACTAGCTTCAATTAGTTCTACAAGAAATGCCATATTTTGGTAGTTAGTACTGATCGATTCGTTTCGATGGTAGTACTTTATAGACGAGATTATTAACGAAGAACTCAGCGTTATTAGAATTTTGTTTTTAGACATAGAATTCTGTTTTTTATGGCTTTTTTTTTGGTTGTAAAATATTTTAAATGGAGAAGAGATACCAATTTGAAAAGGCGTAAAAGATTACACCGGAGCGTTGAAAGAAATGCTAGCAAGCGTAACACCACATCCAACTTTACGATTTCGCGATTCATTAGCCAGCTTATCTATTGCTTACGAATTGAGACAATTGCTGCCAAACACAACATTTGTCTCAATTATGTGCGCCTCTTTGCAAGAAAAATCGTTCTTGAGTGTGTGTAAAATTGTAATTTGGCGTTAAAATATAGCGTATAAGATGACGTAGGAAAAAAAACAATTACCCAAACCGAAAATGCTCATTTTTATTGCAATCGAAATGACATATTGGGCGGATATTTTCTTCGTTTACATCTTCAGTGCTGGGCAATGGGAAAAGGAATGATGGCAAGAGGGATCAGATCCTTCCAAGAACTACTTCTGAGTACAATGACGGCAAATTAATTGTGCTAGGAAATGGATGTCGATTGTTGTCATAAGAGAGAATAAATTATAGTTGAGCGTAAATGACTGAAGTTGAAAGCGTCAGTTTGCCGTAACCGGTGTGCTTCTCCTCCGCCACGGCTAAATTCTATGTAGAGTTATTTTCTTTTTTTGAACTTTTATGATACTTATTTTCTTTGACGAACTTTTATGGTTGTTAGCATCACCTATTCAAGACTCATACTAACGTCAATAGAGACATTGGTTGACAAAAAGGTTGTGCTTAGGAGAGGGGAGGAGGAGTCACTATTTGGTTTTGTTCAGTATGAGTCCAACTTAGCCTAAAAGGTCGAAATAGTTGGCAGTTCCTTTATTTTGATTGAAAGTACAATCGCCCTACCAACTTGCATCAGCAGGTTGTATATGTGCACCTCATTAGTCTTGGAGAGTTTTATTGCATTTCTGATATCATCCCCAAGGGTTGGCAAGTCTACATGGGTCATGCAGCACCGCAGATATGTATTTTGAAGTTTTCCTACTAGTCACTCATAAAATGGTCTTGCGCAAATCACTGAGGTCCGCAATCCCTGAAAGAAAATCTTATCCAGACAGAGACAAATTCACGTATTTCTTCTGAGATAATTGATAGATGTGAAACGAGGAATTTTCAAGAGTTGCTTGGGTAGTTTGAGTTTTGAGCATGGTTAAAAGAGGTTGCGGACACCTTTGGTATTATTAAAAGTTAGAATTATACCAGTCGGTCAAGGGTTGCTGAGTACATTGCCGGAGTTTTCGAGCTGAAAGTGGAAGAATCAGCTTTGATCGGATTTCGGAAATACCTTTCTTACATCGAAAAAGCCGTAATGCGTATCAAGTGAAGACAAATCCCAACTAATCAAATGTTAGTGGTGGCCAAAGATTTAGTGAGTAGGTACATGATCTGTGATCATCACAAGCTGAACCTGATATTTTTGTGAAGTACAAAATTAAATCCACCTACTTCCTTAATATAGCTGTATGGAAGCTGGGCGTTTTGTCAATGATTAAACTGTGTGCTCGTAAGCAGATGGAATCGTCGTTTTGCTATTAGCATTAGAGGCGTTCCATGGTTAATGAGATCTTCAGTTGACGAGAGTGAAATTTGGTGCACAATGCGTGCACGCATAGCCAAATATTTGTTTTGAAATAAATGTTTTGGTGCTGATCTCACAAAGTACGACAATGCTTCATTATCGTAGCAAACAAATAGTGGATTCTGCAGCATAACAAGTATTCGACAAACAAACCATCATTCTTCACTAATCGCTTGTTGTTCGAGAACTTCGAAACAACGCAACGATACGAAGTGGTGACGTGAAGATTTTAAACTGGTTCATTTTAAAGCTGCATTTTCAAAGCGGTTCTCCCTTCTAGTAACCAAAAAAAAATTGTAGTGTATATGATTTAGTTGAGGTTTCATTACGCTTTCTACGGATACCTACTTGGATGCTTCGTAAAAATATTTCGGAGCATTCCACCTTTCACTGCTAAAATAGCCATTGTACTGTCACACTTCACGGCTTACGATGATAATGCCATCAGTAGGAATATCTACATTTCTTGTTTTTGCGTAGTTCTAAGCCTGATTATCCATGCTTTTTAAACTTGATATGAATGGCGATTCAAAAACTTCCACACTGCTACACCTACATGGCTGTGCAGTTGCATTATCAAACTTCAGCTGATAAGTTTTTCATCTGCCTCTAGTAATTCACTATACAACTTACTCTGGCTCGCTTAAAAGTTGTGAGATTAATATTTCTCGCTCCCTTCTAGTAACCAAGAAATTTATAGCATATAATTTTCTCAGTCACATTAAACGATGCTGAATGGTCAGCACGCTAAAGTTGCTAAGATGCGTTGTTATACGAACAGTAAAGAGTGGAGAACGCTAGCTCCTGCCTTTGCAGCATCGAACATCTGCGCATGACTTATCTAACCTTGATTGAAATTTTTGCATTCGATGTTTGTTACTCCCCAAATGATATTGCAAATTATTGGGCGCAATGAGCATTTCAGGTCGGAGCAATTCCTCTCCAAAAACAACAGAACTGTACGGAGAAAATTTTCTATAGATTTTTGGCCGACTGAACTTCACATAATAAGCTTTGGATGAGTTCATAAGCAGCTTATTATTTTTTGTTCGACTTATGCTCTCTAAGTTACCTTTTGTTGGCATTTTGATTCGCTCTCTGAAATCGATCCTGCCGATCGCGAACTTATTTTGGTTGGTCTTGAGGTTTCTGCACCGACGCTGCCAATTTGAATAGAGGAGAAATTGGCTAAAGAACGATTTTTTAACATATGGGTGGTCATGTATGTTTTACTCACATGTGTTGAGTTGTTCGTAGGCGGAAAACGTATTGTTAACGGTGGGAAAAAAAAACAGAGCTCGCCTTATGGATTGTAGGAGAGATGAATGATGGATGCCTTCGGGGAGGTTGGCTCTTCGTGCTGCTACTCGCATAAAATGTGTGGTGCATTAACGCGATCTTGCAACAATTTGCATTCATCGTTTGCCAAACGCAGCCCGAACCAATGCAGCAATACTTAAAGGCGGCGCATACACGGCGCCTAGCACGCCCATTTAGATGACTACTGCTTCTCCTGTCGCGTAAACATTGCTCACCACTATGTTGGCCTTTTCTTCGATTCTATCGTTTTGTGTGAACCAATTTTTTACTAACAACCTTGATCTTTCCTTCATAAGCGAACACTGAACACATTCATCGTCTACTAGCCTACTAGCAACACTCGCAACAGTTGCTCCCGATAGTGTTACCTCACCGTCGAAACATTAGCACGTTGGCTCTTGTAAGACCGGCTTTCGTAGAGTTGTGACCCGAAGTGCGTTCCAGTAGATCGTCAAAATGCGTTCAGCAAAGTTTGCGTTTAGCCATATTGCTTATGGCGGTAATGCACAGCGAAGAGCAGAAATAATGTACTCCAATAGGCCACCCATGAGCTAGCACCGCTAAATGACATCAGTAAGCACTTTGAACATGTATATGACATCCTCAACATTTGCTTATATTAGCTTCCATAATTTTTTTTTGAGTTTTAAGTGAAAATCAGTCTCATAATGTTTTTTAGTTGCTAACGATTTCTTCAGCGCAGATCTCTGATAAAGCCAAAGTTTCCTTGTGCTCCAGCTTTTTTGACTTCTGAACGAAAGTTGTTGATAAGCCAAAATCCATACAGATTATGACGAGCGGTTTGGAATTTCATTATGAAAATAAGTGCACCAAAACGAGTCCCTTGGTCACCGTTTAATTCGACAACAAATCTAAACATCATGTCGAAATATTCGTCACTCATATCGAAATCATCAGGGAAAAATACGCCTGTTGCTAGCTTTTTTCTTCAAATTAACGTTTCCTTTTTCAAAAAATTTCTTTTCGAAGCAAACAGCATTTTGCGTTCAGCATCCCGCTAAGCTTTGCCTAATAAACTCTCTGAACCAGAAAATAAGAAATTCATCAACCATTCGCAAATTCTATGAATTTTACTGCGGCACATGATCGAGTGCCACCTAATAATCGTATTTCTTCTAATTTTTTTCGAGATAAAATTTCGAGCGTATTTTTTAGCTGCTATTAATTATAGAAATCAGACATCTTTAATGCGTTTCTATTTCAGTAATTAACAGGTTTGTATTCCATTAATTAGCAGGTGAATGTCTAAGATCAGTGACTGTAGCAAATGGAAAACGGTAGGCGAAAAGTATTGCTCTTACCGCACACTACTCACGTCTTCGATTTGCGCTAATCCCCCATTTTCTCAGTTTGGCTACACTTCATTTTGCCTATTATGACGGTATTCAGATTCCGTTCATCAATCACAAACTAACTACTTGAGCAATAAAAGTAGAAACTTATGGAGTTCGGATCGGATCATTCAATTCATCGAAAGGTTACGCAAATGCCACGATTAATTAACGCCATTTCTGGGAGTGCAGATGGCTTTCTTAAAAGAAGCATGATTCATTTAGTTAATTTGTTACGGTTATTGCAGCTTTACAAGAACAACCAATTGAATGTTCAAAGCAGCTTAATTGGCCAACAGATGCTCCCCTACAATTAAATCTATGGCTAAGCATTAAAGCTCTAAAAGTTCTTGCGCTACGATCGTTCCTTTATTGGCGAACAATGCTACCTCAAAGTTTTTTAGCCGGCCTTTTTTTTTAAAACCATTTTCATTAATCATTCTGCCGTTCAACCGTTCCTCTCGAAATGCACATCTTTCCCGTCTTTCTCATCATTCATTTCGTGTTTCGTTTATTCATGCTCCCCATAACTTTCTATTGATTTCATTAATTATTTTACGAAAATATTTTTCGATTCGTTTGATTTACAGAGAAATGAAGATCAAAGAACAACAGCTTTTCGACAATTTTATTTTCGCTTAATCATTCTTAGAGAAGCGAGTGTACTTCAATGCTTGTTCATTCACCATATAATCAGTACGCATACGTTTTCCATTGCCATTCGCTTAGGCAATTTTTCAGACGCTCTTTATCCGAATGACGTTAAACGGCTGAATCTACCACTAAACATCGAGTTTGGATTAAAGAACGAATGTCAACTAATAAAACTTGTTTTTTTATATTTTAAATGTGTCTACGAAACGAAGATTTGGCACATATTTATATGGTATTAGCCCACTATGCATACGAATTATTTGTGTTGTTCCATTTTCTATTTTTTTTTAAAAAAAATATTGTAGAATATTCCCGAATACGAAAGATAAATAAAGCTATTTCACGTGCCCGGTAACTGTATCATGGACGCTTTGTAGTCGTTTTATTTACTTATCGTAACTATATTTAAACGGGCAAGTTTTCAGTTATCGTCGGATCGGTGGAAGGTAGCAATCATACTCTTTACTCTTTTCATTTTTATCGTCCAAACCTTTCCAAAATCGTAATAGATTTTAAAAACAAGATAGAACTAAGTTTACTATCACAAATATTATAAATATGTAATAGCAGACTTTGTTCTATTTTTTTCTTAAATTCTGTGATATATGTTCGTCTGAACGTCTTTCTCTTCTGTGCTCATTTCCTCGTCGTTCCTCTCTGCTGACCGCTGTGATCGTCTTAAATATGGGTCATTTGTAATTAAGATTTAAAGCTGCTTGTAAATTCAAATAAATGTATGACATAAATTTTTATGTGTGTTTCATTAAAACGAAGAAATGAAAAATGTAGTGTGGTCATCTGAAAAGATGCTACTCACCATAATCGATCCTACAAAATGGCATTACAAGAGGGAGACCAAATGAAATAGTTCATCGGTTTAGCGGGGTTGGATGGATGTTCTTCTCGTCTCTAATTTGTCTCTGTCTTATTTTTTAAACTTTTATAAGCAAGCATGCCATAAGACGATCCTCTTTTCGTGTTCTGAAGTGCTTACATCGTTTCATTTCGATGCATTTGAAGAACACAAATGCCTCAAGTTTTTTTTTTCTTTCTTTTTTGTATTAGAAGCGATTTGAGGTAACTCGAATGGAATGGAGGCAGAGAATGGCACAGAGCGATATGTTGATCGACTTTTTAACGCGGTAGCAATCATTGCTGCAGAATCTTGGCGAACTCTTCACGTCGTTCTTTAGCAAGGAAGGTGCGCATCTTCCTTCGATCGCAAGAATGATCCCCAAAAAAAATATTGTATTCTTCGTTTTCCGTAGTTCTTCGAGAATTCATCAAGCGTTATGCGAGATATACGCCCGAAATTCCTTAAACTTTTGCATGCGACGATTCTGTAAACGCTCAATGAGTATGATGCATCATTGCTTAGATGGCGAGGGTCTCATAAATACGCATTAGTGGAAAAGGACAGCTGTATTTATATCAAGTAGGGCAGCTGTATTGATATTAAGTAGAAGTACATACTATTTCCATGGTCTGCTGGATTAGCATAAAGTGTTAACTAGAGCATGCAAAAGCGCAGTCACGCAATCACAAAGTAAGCGATGGAGGAGGCCTCATCCTGGAATTCGTACAGCCAATCCCAATAACCACAGTGAACAACTGCAACAATTAACACTGCACTTTTGCTCTTGTGAATCTTGTGAATTTCCGGTCTCTCATAGTTTTTAAAAGGCCAACAACGCTTCGGCACTTAATCAGGTTACATTAAGGCGTTCGATGTGCTGCAATCGTTCCAAAGTGTTTCGACCGAGCGGAACGATTTCATTAAAGCTGTGTGCATAAGGTGCGTAGGGTTTGCATGCAATTATGCGAAGTGCGGCGATCAGCGTACTGCTATGCAAATGCTATTTTAGACATAATTTCGCTAGCAGCGTTCATCACACTGAAATGCCATAACAATTTCAAGTTGAACAAACTTAACTGTCCATTTCACCTTTAAAATTTATTGCCCATTTTGCTCATGCTGCTTTAGTTTTCCCTGCTCTTGTTCGCTGCTATTGTCGACAACATTGCGGCGGCAAAATGCCAGCGATGCCATTCAGTTTGTTCGATACGCTAAAAGTTTACCCTATAAGAAGAATATGAAATATAATAACTGCTTTTCTCATCTATATCGTACTATCACCTTTCACCTAAAAATTCTTGGCTTAGTTCATTTCGAGGCAAATATTAACAAAAAGAAAATGTATTGTATTCGCATTGCTAACTGAAAATTTAGAGTAATTGCCAAAAGCGAGCGCAGAAAGTTCTTTTAATATTCCAAGACAATCGACTATGTTAGTTTTTGCGTTTGTGGTGTTTAAACAAATCGTTGGACAGTCGTCAATTTACAGTGGGTATCAAGCGCTTTTTTTTTCGCAGGTACAGCAGAAATATTTTTGCTTATTTAGGCGTTGGCGTTCGAGTATTTACATAAGACTGTTTTAGCTCAGACTGGTGGAAACACATATTGTGCCAGCTATCTGGAAAGCGTTCCAGATTGTTCTAGATGACAACCTTGACAACTTCACATAGACAGGCTACAAAACAACTCGAAAGATTTTTTTCCATATGTGAACGTTAACATCCGTGAAAAACGTATCCCCTTCTTGGAATATTTAGAGGAATAGGATGGGACTGAGATTGAAACCAACGAGATGGGCTGGCTGGGGCTCATGAACGATTGTTTGATGCGCGATGTTAGGCGCCGTGGTGCACCACACTGTTAATGATGCACGCTGCTAGTGGGCTAGCGAATCTTGATCTCATCTCATCGGCGAAGCTTCATTGTGCGTAATGCAATTTATGCTATTGATTTGTCATTCTTTTCCGCTCTTCACCAACCATTCATTCAAAACTCTTTTAATATTCGCAATTTTTTTGAACGGCTCCATTCAACATTCGAAAATTACTGTCTTCAAAAATTCACAATGCTTTCGTTATAATAACTCTTTAACGGTTTCTGCATAACCATCACACATCGTCATGAAGTATTGCGAAATAAATCGAGTTATTGCGAAATCGGACGGGCACTAGCTTAGTGGTAAAGCTCCCAATTCGTATGCGGGAAGACCTGGGTTCGATTCCCGGCTGCTTACCCGACGGATCGCCAGCAGGCTGATCACCAGGCGTTCCGAAACTGGTCAAAACAATCATGCGTGGGCATCTTTGTCAGCTGCATCTGCACCGATACGGGAATCGATGAAATTACAGCTGCTTTTGCATCCCGTTGCATTGTGAAATCAGTGACTTGAGAACCCCCTCTCCATTGTCGTCATTATATTCTGTGCAGTTCGCTTCGAGTACCGTATTCGTCTCGTTGAAGTCAATCCGCTCGCGATGCATGCAGTATCAGCATTTCTGTTCCCCCATCTTTCCTAAATTCTGTTCGGAAGCGCATCTTCACGATTCCATCCGGGTTCATTTATGATGGCTCTTATTAGTGCCTCAGAAACATCCCTTTTCATGCATTGTTCTTGCGAAGCTTAGAATAAGCTTAGAGTCGGCGCTCCTCAAATGAGTGCATCCTTTTGCTGCACATAATATTGTGTTTTCAGATTCTTTGCTCGTTCTCGCACTTTTCAGAATTATTCAGTAGGCTTTGTTTTTTATTCGTTTATTTACGTTTCGGACTAAGTTTATTTCTCGTCTTGAATGATTTCTTCCTTCTCCTTTTTAGTGCTTGCAAAGTGCTAACTTTTTTTCTAACTCCAATAACTTGCTCCTTGTCTGTCCGGTTTTTTATTTAAAAAACATTTGAACTAGGCAAGCGGTTTTGTTGAAGTTTTTTACTAGCAAAACTGACAACTTTTCTCATTAGCATGTCAAAGAGGAAAGGGACTCTCAAGTTGCAGCACCGTCCCGTTCGATCTGAATGAGAAATTAGTTTTACAGCTCGGCTGACGATGATCCACGACCCCAGTTCTTTTTTTTAACGAAATTATCTCTATCAGGTGATCATGGCTAACGCCCTGTCCCCGTCTATTAAGCATCGTGAGTATAGTAGTGTTATTATCATCAGTGGAAGCACTTGAGTGCCCTTGCGTTCTGCGGGCTGTGTGCCTTTACCTTCTTCTCTTGGAAAAATGAAGCATGCTGCTTATTATCATGAAAAATTCCCGTGCGCATAAGCGCTGAGTGGTGCCATATGATGCCAACAGGCTGGCTGCCGCTTTCCAAAGTTCTTTCAATTTAGTCCCTTGGGACAGTCGATGAGAATGAACTAGGTCTGCGACGATGCATATTTTGAAAGACTTTCCGTTATTTATGCAACTAAGGAAGCACAGTGCCTGAACATTCAAAAAAAGCAAAACTTCTTAAAAAACACACCTCAAAATTTCTGAAATGAAAGAAATATCATGTCTTTTGTCGTACCACAAATTGAGCGACTACGGGAGCGCTTTTTGTACGGGGAAGTTTATTACTATATTTCTTAGGCTCTCATGCTAGTTGTATCAAACGACACAAGAAAGTTATTCAAAGTTTCGAATACTGTCTACAAATATTTGGATGAGTATAAAGTAGGTCAAAATTTCTAATGCATTTTACTTCAACATTTTCGGCTGAAACGGACATGGCGATTCGGTATGGTTTTTTCAGGTCCTCGATGGGCTGCTTAGCTTTAAAATTTCTCACATCCATCATCAACATGATGGCCAAGACTGCACTCGCTGCGATCGGAAACACCGGAACGAGAAGCATCAAGCGCAAATTTTGCCCCACTCTAATGAGCCTGCCGCATGCTAAAACACAGCTCTCTATCCGGTCGCTCAAGAGCTGTCATCACAACACGTTTTCTTTCAAAGTTCGTCCATTGTGTTCGAACAATGCTTGAAAGACTATTTCAAGAAATTTGACAGAGAATGACGCAGCAGATTGAATATGATTTTGCTTTTTCTTCGTCAAAATGTAACCAAATAGATGCACTTTTCTTTCGAGCATTTCAGACAAAACACTAGTTCACTAATGATAACGCTTAACAATAAGTCTGCACTGCCACGTAGCTACGCACATGTGACCACTGGGAAATTCCCCTTCGCTCCCCCCCTCCCCTCTGGAACCGGTATTGGATGTGGAAAGTATAAAAAACAAAAATTGCTAAAAGCGCTCCGGCGATGATCCGTCCCTTAAAGCAGCACTTTTTTTTTCTCGATTTTAGAACAAGAGTGCCTGTAATCGATCAGGTTTGCTCTAAAGCGTCCAAATATGCCTTTGTTTCTTTTATATGATACCTTTTTCTCTTGTAATGATCGTTTAGATTTATCGGTTGATCGATAAGCAGCTCATGATAAATGCTGAATGAGAATTACGCTTTTGTTGACCAAAAAAAATTTTTTTTTTAATTTGATTTTTTGAAATGAGGCAGCGCATTCGATCAAAATTTGTTGATTTGGGCAATGTTCACAACCCGAACCGTGTTGGGCCAAAACGACTATCACGTCAGTGTTATTTTTTCCCGCTTCAGCATAATTTTGCTTGCAACTTTGCTTCTTGTAGAGAACACATCAGAATAATTAAATAGGGGTTGCGTTTATCGTGTAAACAGTTACTCATTTGATTTCACGTCATTCTTTACTCAGTGTTCGACCAATGTTTTCTGCAAATTCGCCTTTAGATTTCAGTTGTGTCAATTCCGTTAAATTTTTTGGTCGTCTGCGGCTGATTGTGCTCATTTCAAGAAAGACTTTTTCAATGCCTTTGCAATTAGGCGATATGAAACATAATGAGTGCATCCGTATGAGCGGCGCATTCGAGAGCAGCTAAGTCTGTCCTAACTATTTTAGGTTTATTTTCAGCAAACGATAGGCTCCCATGGATGGCATTTAAGTTCTTCTCCTCCCCGCCACCCCATCCCTTCATATTTCCTTTCTTTTGCTACAACAGTGTTCTCCGATAGTCGTATGAATTCCTCCTTCACCCGCTTCATTGGTGCATTAACATGAAGCATTAGTTGAGGTACTTGTATATTCTGGATTAGAGCCTCAAGAATTATGCTAGAAGAAGAGATTAAGAATGCTTCAAATGCGAAGTGTTTTTAATTACGATGCTCGTCCTCAGCGTTCTATACAAGTCGTCGCATGTGTAGAAATTCATTAGGAGTTCGTGACCACCAGTTCTTCAAGTTTATTGCGAAGTACAGAAATTTGCAATATGTTTTCATCTTGCGAAAAAAACCGGACAAAAGAAAACTGAAGTCCGGGAGAAAAATGAAAGGAAAGAGAAATTGACTTCAAAAAATCCAGTAATGAAAAAAGTAACTTCAAAGAATCCAGTAAGGAGCAACGAATTAAGTCAGTGTTTGAAAAAATTTAAGCTTACTGCGGTATTCAAATGTCTTATTATAGTGTGACTTGTTTTCACAAAGTGCAAAAAAAAGTTGCATTTCCTTTTTCAAAAAAAAAAAGAAACGCGGTGGCGATTAATTTCTTCTTGCTGCTCTAGGAGCATTGATAGCAGCTCTACAAGCAATGCTGAGAATGACGCATCAATGAAAAATTGTTTCAGCTTTACTTTGGAATTGACATTTTAAAGAAATGACGGTCGTGCGCATTTTGGGAGCAAGCAATATAAGTGTATGGAATCATTTTATCTTACACGTTAACTTTTTGATGCCCTTCGAACTTCTCGTCGATCAAAATTGTTTTCAAGCGCTTTTCAAGTTGTTTTCACTAAAGTTGAGACAACAATGCTTAACTACTTTTGCGGAAGCAAAGCATACGCAGCGTTAATTAGTACTTGACTAGTTTGATGTGATTGATGAGCGATAGTCACGAATGAGCATAGTGAATATTCTGCATAATCGAATCGAATCTTTTATTTAGTCGATAGGCAAGAACCACCTTTGTCATTTCCGAAAAAAAAAACAAAACAAACGAAAGCATCGGACAAAAGCTAGGCATCATTTTTGTGCATGTTGAAATGATCGAAATGAAGAGGCGATCAAAACAACAAGATGGCATTTTTACTCATCATGCTTCAAATGACGCAGTAAAAGAGGGCCTGTTTACGGCTCAATGCTTGAAAAGTAGTCACAAAGAAATTTCGCGTAATTACTAAGCATGTATGCGTGATGGCGTCATCTTATGCCCATTGATGTGTTCGAAGATGAAGCATGCTTCAAGCGCGACAATGATCAAAGAAGAATGAAGAATAATGGCGAGCTTTGATTCCTCGTTGCAAATACAATTTGCTTTTGCATTCAATGCTTTCGTAAAGCTACTCTTGGTTGTATTGTTCGTATAGTCGTATGGCCCATTCGTGTTGTTATGCTTAGAGAGCTCTATTCAAATGCTCATCATCAGTAAATATTCCATTTGCCTAAAACTTGGCGTCAAGTGTTTTGCAAAGCAAGATGGTCGAAAACATTGAACGTATATTAGTCGTTGGCTCGAATGTTAATGCGCACAGCTATAGTCGTTACGATAATCGCTTTAGCAAAACGAGGCCGACCCTATGCTACTGCAAAACCGATACATGAATCTGTTTGAGCAAATTTTAATTTTTTTCACATCTTCCGTCCGATTATCGTTCGTTGAAGCAGCTGTATGCGTGTGTGTGCGTATTATGTAGAATGAAATTCAGTGCGATATGCTTTTGGCTATCGCTGATTATGCTGAGATGTAAATAGTTGTTATCTTGAAACGGGCAATTTAGTTCTCATCACATTTTTCGCAACATACGAGAAATGAGCTGTTTATTCGATTATAATTTGCTAGGTAAAGCGGCGCAATTGTGGCACTTTCAATGAGTGTGCTTACTATTTTTTGACCTGTTTGAAAATTTCGTTGTGATTTGACACAAGCTGTATTTGGGTTATATATGTAAAATGATCGTTTTTTTCCGGTAATGAATTGGAATGAGAGAGGATAGTGGGCAATCATTAGTGTTATGCATGAGCTGTGAATAGCGATAGTTCCTTTTTTTATGCCACGAAACCTTGCTAAGAGACAGGCAACTGAACAGAGACATCTGTGCAAGAGTGCTCATGAAATACTTTCTTTTTTTTTTCAGCTAAAAAACCTAAAATGTCAAGAGTTTGAGATTTTTCCTCTGTGAACTTCAGCAGTATGATACTGGTTGCCGTTGGCGATAATTTCGTCTAGGTGTTTTTGGAACCGTTTTTTCACGGTTATTATATTTTCACTGACATGTTCGGTTTTCCGCTCCTATAAGCTAAACGTTATCTGAGAGAATTATGATAATATTGTGATAATCATGATAACGATAGTGATTATGATAATTATGATAATAATTATGATAAAAGCGTTCGGGTAATATGATTTTGCTGTGCAATAGCGCATTGCTTAACGACTTTGTTTTAATGAAATTTTTTATTTTAAGGGGTGACTCAGATTTTAAAAAAAAGAAAATCCCTTAATGCAATGGGGTCACGAGAGCGTTGCCAACATTAAGTAAACCAATAGAGCGTCAGTCGCTAACATCTTGAACTCTTGAAAATGTCTTGAAATGTCTGCGTTATTTCAAGCTGTTCTTTGGCCCACAATACGCTTTTTTCTAATGACTGGAGAGATCAGTATACAAAAATGCAACTCGTCGTTACCTTAGTCTTTTCTCGATAACGATTGCATGTTATGCAGAAACGTCTCATCTCGCCTAAAATTAACAGCGCATCTACGATCATCAACATAATAATCGTTATGTCTCTCTCGTATTTGGCATCCCCGATACGTTTGTTTACTAGCTTGCTCCTTCATACGCCTATGTCACCATCTTCTCCCGTAAATGGCAAATGTGTAGTAATTGTTTTTGTCGGGCTAGAAGTGAACGAGTTTGCAAAGCTCATGCGCGAGAATAAAAAGTGATCCGACGAACTGAGCTAAGGAAGTCAGTCGGTGTACTTTTGTTGCCATACCTACAGCATCTTCCACTCTTCTTTCAGTGGATGCCTTATGGTTATTTTAAGGTCTTGCCGTTGATGAGTTCACCATTTACAGCTTTCACCAGCTAGTAGTGCACCATGTTTAACCTCTTATTGCACCGCAGGGTTCAGTTACGTTTCGAATAACCTTTCAGCCGATATTTGCAAGGGTTTCAATTCGATTTCGAGACACTTCCAACACTTGATATATATATATATATATATATATATATATATATATATATATATATATATATATATATATATATATATATATATATATATATATATATATATATATATATATATATATATATATATATATATATATATATAATATTTATTGCTGCAGTTATATTATAATCGACCACACGGCTACACAGTTTTATGTTTAAATTCGCTGGCGAATCTCTTCAGAGCGAGATCAAAAAGCCTGATACATACTGAATTTCGCACCCCCACACTGGAGTGGAATTGCGAAGAAGTCTTCTACAACGCGAGTCTCTCGAACACGTGTACATATGACGTTCGTCACCTAAAACGATCTGGCCTTTTGATCCACGCCGATACAATCTACCCGCGAATTCAAATGCGAAGCTCTACTGTGGTGAAGTAGAGTGCAACAAATATTATAGTCGAGTGCAAAGATTTAGGTATAGGCAGAACTTGAACTTGTTTGCATAATCGTTCGTATACGCGATCAGAATTCGAGCGACCGTACGCACATTTGTTTCAGAAGGTGTTTCAATATTGGGTTAGAGTCTGTTCGAGTACAAATCCGTTCTAATGAGCGTTAATTATCCGAAAGTAACAATAGTAATGCCACATTCAGCCATACTGGAAAGAGCCTTAACGAACAATTTTATAACAGCAATTATCATTAAATAGACTAGCAACAACAACGATAGTAATCATAGGAGTAATTATTTTTGAAATTGCTCATAACAATTTTTTTTTGCTCGATTGTACTCTAATGTGTAACTATCTCTACCGCCTTAACGAAGCGTCCCTTGATGACGTTGGCTGGAAAAGAATACGAACCTGAAAACCATCTGTTAAGCATCCACAGGTAACTCTATGTATACCTTACTATTCGTCAGCTGTATTTCTTCCCCTTTCATTCCTCCTTCTCAGGTACCAAAGTTCATTCGAGATTTGTTCACGTTAATTACGTTCAATTTTGATGCACAGTTGTCGGTGATTCCATTTGGTGATTTATATTTGTATACTGTTTGCCCAATGTCGTCTTCGATTGCTTACTTCATTTTTGCTTCCCTTCCTTTTCTGTTGCAACTTTTGGTTGTTTTGGCTCTTTATGTAGCTTGATTATTTCGACTAGGTCATCCTTTTTATCTATATCCTTCTATCATCTTTTTTCAAGTATCATTTCAAAAATGCTATCAGTATATTTTATTTCGAAGATTGCTTTCTAGCTATTGAGATCGCTATCGATAAATAAACGGCAGCCTTCGATGCACTAATCGGAATAGCTGGGCGCTGCTGCTTTGGATCGTTTTGAATGAAACCCATATGCATTAACGCATCTAATGATAAGCTTTATTCGGGCTCATCAGCCAGCCAGCTGCATCTCTAGAGTTATATGCGTTGCAGTTTGAGTAGATTCTTTCTGAGAGGATCGATTATCGGATGCGAAAAGATCCCGACGAGTAGCGAGCGATCCAACCAGGAAATGGGATCTGACTGAGAGGGAGGGGAGTTGCTCTCGAGGGAAAATTCACGTATGCCACAAATTGAGCGATCCTTTTGCGGCACAATTGCGAAAAGTGTGAAAGAATGGATGGGAATCTTTCGAAAACATTTCGACAGCTCTGATATTTTGCGCTTTTCACAAGCCTCGCTCACTGCTAAATCGGGCAATTCACGTATAGTGGAGGTTTTATGAGGCGGATGAGCACACCACCATCCAAACTACTAACGATCAATTTCACTTTAAAGAGTATGTTAAGTGCATCCATCGCAGGGATTTTTTGAGCAAACATCAACCAAAATGAAATGAACGTAAATGTTTCTGCAAATTTTATTTCGCAAATTTGATGGTTTTTTTTCAAATTTTTTGCAAATTGTAAGGAATTTGCAGTCTTGCAATTTTGCAAAAAATTTTATGAGAGATGATGAGAATTCGATGCGCACTCGACCTTTGGCGTGTGACAGCCTACCTATTTAGGGTTGTGAAAGTGCACTGATGTGCTGCGTCTTGCATACAAATTGAAGTAAACAACCACGTAAAAAATTGAATTCTTCGCCAACTATGGAAGCATGTGACGTGTTTCTTTTGCAGTAATCAGTTCAGCATTTACAATGAGCAGCATCTTTAACGTTCCCAACTTTTTAGATATCCGATAATATGTGCCTCTGTTCAGCGTTTACACTCTTTTGCACGCTTACTACTCTGTGTTGAACCTATTAAGCTCAAAAAAGTCAATTTTTTATGCCTAAATTTTACAGCAACAATTTTTTTTTCTTCTTCTTAGAACTTCTTCAGGTGTTGATGAACTGTACTGGAATTTTGCTTGCGAATATTTGCAAGCTTATATAATAACATATCAAATTTTTTTATGAAAGCTTTTCTTTTATCAACCTATGACTAGCTATAAATTAGTGCCTAAAAAGTTTGAACTAAACCCATCTTAACCATGAGCAGTTGGAATACGATTTCCAGTTGTTCTTCTGACGATACCTGCATATGAATTGTTTTTGTCCAATTAGATTTTTCGTCGATCGAATTTCACTAATGTTTTTGAAAATAAATTATATATAAATAAAAGTAATCAAATGTTGTGTTTTTATTATATCACTTTTTTCAGCACGTTAGCAAAAAAATAAGTTTCCAACGAATGCAAAGATATTTTCAACGAACTCATCCAATCGTTTATCGTATTATTTAGCACTGAAAAAAATGGTAGCACTCTTTTAATGAATAGAACGATCATTTGTAGTTGGTGAAAAGAGAATGGTAGTTTTTGCAATATGACTAATTTCGGTTTATGAACCGATTAAAAACCGCTTTAAAATAAGCTGGCAAACGATGAAGTGAAATGATGATTGTAGGGATGAAAAAAAAAACGAAGGACTAGAAAATTCAGATCCGATTATTTACTCATGTAGCTTGAACGTTTTTTTTTCATAATTGTTGGCAAAACACAACGGGATCGTCCATCATAAGAGATTAATTAATAAACAACAAGCCAGAGATGTTTAGTGCATCAGTGCATTTGCCTTTCATCTTTTTAATTATTCGATTAGTGTTTCGTAGCAAAATCTTATTACATTTTGATCAACTAAAACTGATAAAAACTCATCCTTTTGCTAATCATGTGGCGGACGAGATTGAGAATTCGCAAGATGAGCTTTACTTTCGTTGATTCTCGACAAAAACCTTTCGAATTACAGCTTGTCCGCACGTCCGCACGTTGAAACACTTACGCTTCGATCGGCTATTCTTATGAGCCAATTTAATTGGATGGGTCTACGAACGTATCGGTCAACCGTTCCAGATGTATGTGTAGGGATATGATGCAAGCGCAGATGTATTTATCAAACTTGTCGACGCTGAAGACATTTGTTGGCAAAAAATTGGTTTGCTGCTTTGAGCACACTTTCCTAATTGCCTTGAATCCTCTAATGCTGCAACAGCATTTGCGGAACAATCACTGTTGAAAATATTAGATTAGAAATGAAATATTGAACAGAGCAGCACACTGACCACGTATACAGACACTCACATCATAATTTGATTGCTGCTAAGGAATCAGCAAAACGATCGAGGGAAAGATGAACTGAGA
>JPKZ01022848.1:1823003-1845994 GCA_000803305.1 Toxocara canis
TCCTCCGCCCCACTTATAGATGAGCCCCTGCTCATGCTTAGTGTACATTCGAATTATGAAAAAAAAACTGGATACCAATTTTTCCCCAAGGGTCAACGTGTGGATATTTTTTGTATGTTTGAATTGGCGAAGCTGCTCTCATGTTCTTATAACAACATAGAATTGTACTGCTCAGTGTTTAAGGAATTCGCTCGTATAGACACATCTACTAACGATAGTGTATTAAGTACTCGTATATCATCAGTTCAGTTAGCGCGTCTTGTTTTATTAGCATCGTACGCGTGCGTTTTATCTCAGATAATTAGAAACGGAGAAATATGCACAATAGTGCCATCTTACTTCTGAAAGCCACTTCATTTTTTGTGGGTTTTGATTGTACACTGTCTGGTTTTGATTGTACACCGTATGGTTTTGATTGTACGCCCTCAGGGGTACAGTCTCATAGCAGCATAAGCAGAAATAACCCTGGCCAGTGGCTTGCTGTGGAGCGACAATAACCCTATATTACAATGACCTACAACACTGTAATACACTCATTTTACTATTAATGTGGATCACAAATCACAGTGAAGCAAAATTTGCCGGCTGCTTCGGACAGTCGATCATGTTTTTGCCATCGCATTTTCTCGCACTCTTTGGTTCGCACGTTTCCGATGCCATAAAGCCACGGGTCTTAAGGTACGCGAAGTGTAAAAACAGCATCCACTTGGAATAGCCAGTATAGAGGAGCAGCCGAACGGCGCGAACAGTTTGTTCCGGTGAGGCTGTTGGGCAATAAGCTTTTGTTTCTCTCTCCAATCAAAATACTTGCCTTTTAGCACCAGTTAGCAGTTAGCAAGCAGTTTGCTGAGTGTGAAACATTTTGGAGCTTTACGCGATTCATGCAGAGTTTATAGCAAGTTCCAAAAAGTAAAGCATGCGCTGTGTGTTCATGCATATGGCATGCGTCTTACACAAGATGCACATCCAGTTTCACATGAAATTTCAGGACTAGCCTGATATTTTCATGAATTCAGTTGAACAGTATTCTGCAATGTGACATCTCGCATTTATTTCGTGTTGCAAAGGATGCAAAGGCAGCTGGAATTTCATCGATTCCCGTATCGATGCAGCTGACAACCATGCCCACGCACGATCGTTTTGACCCGTTTCGGAACGCCGGATGGTCAATCTGATCGCGATCCGTTGGGGAAGCAGCCGAAAATCGAAACCAGGTCTTTCCGCATATAAGGCGAAAGCTCTACCACTGAGCTAGTGCTCACCTTATTTTATGTTAGAAAGTAAAGAAACAGGCAAAAACGAAAAATTGGGAAATAAGCTGCCACTGCGGTTGTCGTCTACTGATTGAATGAGTGCTCATTTCCACTGTTATGGAGCTTTCATCAACTAAGCGACGCATTTAATGTGCGGTGGAATATCAGAGGATGATGAAACTAGCATAGAAGGACGAAAAGGTCGCCTTTAAATTACTGCTTTCAAAATTAAAGTTTTTTGTGTTGCTGCTTCTACAACCATGCCCACGCACGATCGTTTTGACCCGTTTCGGAACGCCGGATGGTCAATCTGATCGCGATCCGTTGGGGAAGCAGCCGAAAATCGAAACCAGGTCTTTCCGCATATAAGGCGAAAGCTCTACCACTGAGCTAGTGCTCACCTTATTTTATGTTAGAAAGTAAAGAAACAGGCAAAAACGAAAAATTGGGAAATAAGCTGCCACTGCGGTTGTCGTCTACTGATTGAATGAGTGCTCATTTCCACTGTTATGGAGCTTTCATCAACTAAGCGACGCATTTAATGTGCGGTGGAATATCAGAGGATGATGAAACTAGCATAGAAGGACGAAAAGGTCGCCTTTAAATTACTGCTTTCAAAATTAAAGTTTTTTGTGTTGCTGCTTCTTTCAGGCACGGGTCCGCTGTAATTTCATTGAATGCCAAGAAAAAATGTCCTTTAGAGTGTTTTTTTCTCAACTTTTGATCACTGTATGGTGAGGCATTATGAAGTGTGAAGCGCAAACCTGGTACACCAAAGTCAAGTAACAAAGTATATAATAAAAAGTTAAGTGCTGAGCGGATAACAATGCGCTTCTGCTAAGTCCGGTTTTAATATGCAAATTACATTTCCTATATGCACGTAAACGTTAGCATTTGTGAATCGAATGAAAAACTCGATATGCCGCTGCTTTTCAAGCTTCTTGTTTTGCCAAACGGGCCTTAGGAGCAAATCCTATAAAACATAGAAAAGACTTCTAATCGAGCCATAGCCAACGGTGAAAAAACACTGCAAGTTGGAAAGTTCACTAGAGGAATGATTTTACGATACGCGCTTTGTGCAATAATAGTTATAACAAAAAAAGTTCCAAGTTTGAATCATGACCGCTAAGAGAGGCGCAAACAGTTTTTTTTTCTCATACAACTGCTCTCCCATTTTTATCAAGTGAATGGACTTGTTCGATACGTTTACGAGATCAGAACTGCTATCACCGTTGACGCTTATTTCCACAGAACTTCTGCGCTTTTTTTCCGTGAAAAATTTCAATTCTCGTCGAAAAATTCGCGTTTCGAGCTGTATTTTATGCGTGCCGCAGTTTTGCAACTGTTCACATCATAGGAGTTCAAACAACGATCCTAAGAAGTAATCTTACTTAATGAATCGTCCATAAATTCGCTTGGGGACTCTCATAGCACAACTGAAACGATGAAGGTACGTAAAAACGAATATCCAAATTGTGTTTCTGTTACATAAAGTCGATGATAAAGTTCCCATCGATCCAGAAATCGTTTATCGAAATACTGATTACATAAAAGTAATTGCTCTATTTGATGTGAAGAACATTCATCGATGGTCGAGCAAATTTGATTTTGAATTGGACACGATCGGGATTGATGATATCATATCACCATATTTCTCACCGAATACAATCGTCGCCTTAATGAGATCAAAGAATCCGTGCTTTCTACGTAATTATTCAAATAAGAATCGCTTATGAAGTGCAATTTTTGATCGTTTGCTAATCTTATCGGTTTTTCGACCATAGTTAACTATTATTTGTATAGGTGCAGAAATGCGGGGTATGTCATGCGCTCATAAATAAACGAAATCCCCACAGCTGAATGACGACAGCGAAAATAGGAAACGTTGGTTGTCGATTGGCAACGAATGGAATTTTGCGTGTGAACCGAAAGCTGTTAGCTATTGCTGCTGTTTATTAGCCTCTCAGTTAGCAATTACCAACTGTGACCGGCATCTAAATGAAAGCTACAAGCAGTCAATTATAGCGGTTCTCATTCAATTCCATCGCCAAATCCCAATGTTCGTTCCTCTTTTCAATACCGAATAGTACACGCAACAAAAAAAAGAAGAAAATTCTAAAAAACACGTTAAACGATCACTCTGCACACCAACACAACTCTCATTTGTCGTGTGTAAAAAAAAAAAAACTAAATTATTTTTTTAAACCATTCTAGTAAATAACAATTCGTGAACAGCAATGAATAGTAAATACATAACATATAAGAATTTTTACTAATTTTACACATCAATAGGGCAGATCAATATCATTTGATTCTGGTTTTTATCTATTTTTCAAAAAGGTCTTCAGGTACATAGCAGCTGAAAAACTTTTTTCAGTAAAAAATAATACTAGAAATTCAAGGATTCCCTTACAGAGGCAGAAAATTACAGTTATTTGTGAAAAAAACATAAAAGTTTTTAGTGATTTAAGTGGCTTTCGTCGAACATATTCCAGCGTTTTATTGCCATGGAAAAATTTCCAGGATAATTTCCAAGAATGAGACATCCTCCTTCGTTACAAAACGCAACTATTTCTTAACAAAACTTTGATAACACAATTTTTGGTAGAAGTGAGGCAATCTTTTTTTTTTGTTATCCGAAGGCTGTTTTCGATTTCGAATTGTCGGCAAGCTTAATCGCATTTATTAGTGCAGCACCTTATTTGTAATTCGATCATTTCCGTAAACCATTTTGTGAGTTCACCCCAAGCACATTGCTTTTCAGTAAACATTGCACACTGTGCTTATCGACGGACTATCGATCTTAGCACGAGCAAACAGTGAATATCTACTTAATATGAGAGTTTTTTTTGTAATGATGAGAAAAAAAACTTCAAGATTGCACGCGAAAAAGAAAATCGGCAAGAGCTGCATAACTGTCTGCATTCAATGACTAATGAAGATCATTTGACAGGAATTGGATGAACAAATTATATGGTAATTATTAAAGATGTTTTTTTTTTTGTTGCACAAACTGCTCACAAATATCGAGCAATGCAATCCGATAACCGCTTATTAAGGGGCCATATTGAAAAACATCAACCCAAAACAGCTCTTGTCTAACAATCGAATGGAAATATCACTTTGTTACAACATGGCTCAGAAATTCCCCCTCTAGTAATTTTATTGAAATGCTTCCATTTCATATTCATACAAGTGTCACATTGACTACAGTTAACGATCATCAACTGTAATTCAACTTCAAATTTCAATTGTAGTTTCAGTTAGAAAAGAATAGTTTTTTTTTAAACTACGGAATCACATAACAACATTGCAAGCATACGAATGCTAAAGTACGGAAACGAATTTGTAACCGAGTGAGTATGTTGACATTATTTTTAAAATGTGATCCGCAGGGAACGTTAAAATAGAGCTGTGCAAAGATCGACTGACATTAAGAATGACCAATTCTTTAAAGTTTAACAACTTTTAAAGAGTGCTGCACTTCGTCTCATCCTTGCTTCATCGTTTCAGCATTTGCTCTCTTACCTGCTTTTCGCTCCTTACTAGTAAGAACGAATAGTTTTCGATGCGTATAAAGGGTAAAGCAGAATCAGTACAGATGAAACGTTATACTTTGTGTGGAGGATAGTTTACGCCATGGGGAGTGGATAAATAGTAGTAATTTTAAAAGGAACTTTAAAAATTACGTTTTGGACTCGTTATTAGCGAAACGAAAAAAAATCTCTAGATACTAAGCTCTATGGCGTGTGCCTCGCTAGCCGACCATCTGAGAAAGGTACCGAAATGATTACTGATCGCTGTTAAATAGCGTTTACTACCACTCATTTCATTTATCTATTTACTGCCTTCGATTTTGTGCGTTGATATAATAACAACTTTGTAATAATAATAATAATAATAATAATAATAATAATAATAATAATAATAATAATAATAATAATAATAATAACAAGAACTTGCTGCCAAACGTTGAGGTTTCTTGTGTTGCAGTAATCGTTGTCCTTTCTGTCATCCGTCTTTACATACGTACTACTCGCATCAGCTGTCCACGATTCTCAAGAATAAGAAAGAAAATTCGGATAGGCCAAAAGAAGATGTCAGTCGGAATGGCCAGTAATAGAGACCAATGTGGAGCTTTGAGGAAAGAATACGTTAATGAAAACTGAGAATGAATATGACATCTTACTTCAATTGTTTGAGATCAATTGACATCAATTGACATCATATTGACGTCAACATGATATTAATTAAAGATTACTTTAAAAGTACTTCAACCTTACTTCAATTCAATGGTTGTATATTCTATTTTTGGTGTCGTTTCAAATGCAAAAATTCCTCATTGATTTTCTTTTTAGCTAAGTAAGCTAAGCGTAAAAGTATTGTGTTGTCTGCATCTTATTCTCTTTATGCGTATTTCACTTGCTAATACTGTTCGTATTACTAACCACCTCATCTAATAGTATTTAGAAGGTGATTGATTAAGATGTTGTTTGTGGCGTTTTGTAGGGCATCTTGGGAATTTTTTCACTGTACATATCGCTTCCAATGCGCTTCCTTTATTTCATTTTCATTATCTATTTCTTCCTTTATTCTACCTCATTTTATTTGCTCCATAAAGATCCCGTTATGGCAGTTGTTTCAATATCATTTTTATGGCGGATCTTCTTTTTTATCTTCCGAAAAAAATTACGCAATAAATTTTTAAAATTTTCCATTTCTTCAACAATTTGTTTTTGTTTCTTACTTCATCTTTGAAATTTTGTCGGTATTTTCCGATCGATACTGGTATTTTGTCTGAAAATGGGTTATTTTTTGATATGTTTTGAGAAACTTGAAACCGTTGTTCCATTTCAACTCGAGAAACTCGATAGCACTACGTACTTTAAAGTAAGCTCGAAAGCACACCCGCATTTAAAGAGGATCACAAAACCCATGGGTGGCTTCATGAGCTGAAAGCGGCCTGCGCTTACTCATACTCAAAACGTCTACCCCAACACTGCCAATTAGAATGAATAGCTTAAAGTACGAAGCACTTCAGTATGGCGGAAGCAAAGGTGTCAGTAATATGCATAGAATGCATTATACTGAGCAATCACCCGACCAATCGGCTTACAACACACGATGTACACTGCCTCATACAAATTGCAAGTAACAGCCAGCATGCACGGTACAGCACTTCATGGACTTTCCTGCTCGTTTTATGACATCTGACATCTTAAAGCTTGAGCGCTCCCTTAGGCGCGGGTGCCTTCTTCCTTCTATGTCACACACATATTTGCCTTGTTATATTATAAACTTAAAACACACCGAAATCTATTGCTTAGTTATTGCGTCCCAACCACCCTTAGCTTTTTTTTGCCTTTCTGCACATTCGTCATTTACCTATTTTTTTTGATCACTTGAGAAGCGATCATCCTATAAACTAGAAAAACAGTTATGCAGAAATGGATTTTACTTCTTGTTATGTTTAGCGTATATTGCACGAAATTGTATATGCAGTGGCACGCCTTACCTTGATTATTTTGACGACATGTGTGACCATTTGGATGGTTGCTACTACCACAGATAAGGATCAGTCGTAGCTAAAGATGTTGGTAAAGCACTGCTTTAAGGGGTACAGATGGAGCAGCCAGTGGTTTCTCTGATATTGCGTTTGCTGTGAACCATGAACTGGTTTCAAGCATGAGGTGAATCAGAAGCTGCCCTCTTGTACCTGCTAAGAGGACCGCATGCATCGGTTATCGATGTTTGCCAACTCATCTCCAAGTCTTTCCGACCGTATTCACTAATTCCGGGTCTTGTCCCTCAGTAATTGTCTCTTTCTCTCCCTTCCCTGCCATTCGGTGATGCGAGGTACCCGTTTCTTATTTGCTGAACACTGACAATCCATGCGACACAAAAAGTATTATAAGAGCCATTCTTAATAATTGTTTCAAAGGACACAAGATGCGCCGAAATTTTTGCACTCAAGAAAGCACTGTTCACTGCTCGCATTTAGCAACATATGCTTCGTGGGCACAGAAATACTATACTCCGCCTTGCATGAGTTGCTTGCCTCCGAACAACATTTCTACGTTCAGCCATCCCCATATTGTTCGTCACCTGAACATTGAAATGTTGCTTCTTGATATCTGTTTTGTTTTCAACGGTCTGCCAGATGGAACCTTTCGATTAAACCTCATAAGAAATACTTTAGTTGCTGCTATTACCGTCGGGAAATGCAAAACTAATTTTGTTCTTTTTCCAAGTTTTTTTCACTTTTTTTTTCAAAACTGATACTCAGGTTCAATATAAAACCTGTCGAAAAGTTTCATGTTTTACACAATAATAGATAAACATCACTTCAAACAAATTTCATGCGCGTCAGTTGAATCAGCTCGAAGTGCATGTGGAACCCATGTCCATGAATTATGTAATGGTCACAAACAACAGCTGGAATCTTCGAGCGAACTTGCATATTTCCCCTTTTAGTTTTCTGAGTAAAAAAAAAACAGGAAGACTAGATTATGAGTACAACTTTTTTTTACCGGATTTCAAGTCCCGTGCTTTCAGAATCGCAAAATGAGAAAAAAACCAGACAGCGGTACACACACAAGTATATAAAATTGATGTTCTGCGCGGACTCTGTTTTCCGACCAGATCCTGCGTGAAATCACTCCCTCTTCCCGCCGTCGGAGTCCTCCTGGGCGATTCGCTGTCCGAAAAAAGTGAGCGGGATTTTTTCGTTCACTGAGGAGTTGCATGGGGAATCTTTCAGGGACTGATTTTCCCGGCCATATTGCTTCTCCACGCTCTCCTGTCTCCTCCCCTGCCCCTATCCTCACCCTCGAGGTCCAGTATCATTCATTGCAAAACAAAAAGTTGGACCTAATGCTATTATAACTCACTTTATTAAAACTCCTCGCGAAACCATTCGAAAGATATAAACGCGCCTTATTTCCTTTCCATGCCTACGAGCATGTGCAAATTGTTACTAGCATCACAGAAAGTTTTCGAACGCTGAATTCATTATAATGATGGTTAAGGAGGTAGACTTCCATCTGCTCTTGTGCAGCACGAGACTACGCAAAACACCTGCCCCTTTCCTCGCCAACAAGTTCCCAAGTGTCGCTGATCTTGTTGCTGATTCATGTGGTTCTTTACTTTGTGAGCAACTGTGAAGAAACACTTGAGTAGTGCGGTGCATTCTGTGGAGAAATGAACGACAGAACTGAATGCAACTCCGCCTACTCAGCGATGCAAAATTTTCTCTCCCTACTAGCGTTGCTTTAACTTATCTTAGAATAGCGGTCACGATTAATCACAGGCCGACCAGCAATGTAGTCATATAGAGATGAAGGAAAACTGCAAAAGAACATTTAATACCTGAACGTGCGAATCACTTTGCATTCAATCAACCTTATTAATATATTCGTTATACACATCAAACTTTGGGATTTCCCATGAGGCGTTTAAAGTAATCTATCAGATGCCGAACGTCATAAGTGTTTTGCGAGGCAAAAAGCAATATGAAATTGCACATTGTTGAGGGGAACTCCGATAAACGTCGAAACGGCATTTTCTAGCGTGATCATGTTGACAAGTATAACAGCATGAGAAGTAAGTCGTCTCATGTTCTTGCCATGATTACAAATTTTCATTTCCTTGATGCGTCACATCGCAATGGTTCTACTTTTCACGCGAAAGGACAAGCTGTAAAATTGACAAAATTCTGGCTGAAAACTTGACCACTGCAGAACATGGAAGGGCGTCACAAAGTCTCCCATTTCTATTGCAAGCGAAGCACAATGGGGTGTTGCCTGTTGTAGTGCAGAGTACTTCCGGAGGACATCTTCCCGATCAGAATTATTCCAGGCGACTGGAGAAGATTCAGTAGCGGGATGCATGCGCCTAAATCAGTATCTTTCGACATTGCAGTGTATTTTGCGAAACACACATATGTAATTTGTGACGAACATATCTGCGCATATTTGAAACTCAAGAGATTTTTTATTTCTTATTTTTCAACAGTATCCTCATCCAGGCAAGCGCATTTTGGTGCAGAATCAGCTGTGATCATATCCACTCGTTTTGAATGTAAAAATAATAGCTGGTGCTGCGGTTTGCCGGGATAAGTCACGACTTTTGAAAGATAATTCCACACTAAAATTCGCTGAATTTCATATGCTGCTACGCAAAAACAGTGCATCGCATGCATTTCTGACGCAACCGAAAATCTTAATGTATGCATATTCTCATGCAGGCAACCTGCTATATAAGTCTCATCAAAATTTGAAAATAACATCAACACGTCGCATGCGCACGCACGCACATACACATTCACACACACACGCATACATACGAACAACAAAACACGCACACACACGCGAACGCGCGCACACACACACGCACACGCACACGCACACGCACACGCACGCGCACACGCACACGCACACGCACACGCATGCGTAAGCGACGCGCACATGCAAACATATGTGTGTGTGCTGATATTTCGGCTCCTTGAGCCCTAAACATAGCAGAACAGGCTGAAAATCACTAATCCGAGTTTTCGCCATATAGACTGTGAAGGATGGCAGCGTTTCTATGGATGAAAAAAAGACAAAAAAAAAACCGTAACAAAGTATCCATGCGTACATGAGATGTCTAGGGCTGTTATGAAAAGGAAGTAATAAATGAGCGGTGCAAGGGAGATTATAGGTCGTGCAGAAAGAGGTTAATGAGGGACAAAAGTTCGACGCAACAATTAATCGGTGGTTTCGGTGAACGTGTAAGGCTGGTCTCCTTAGTTTTGCGAACGAGTTTGCTTTTGCCTCGATCGAGTAATTTGAAGACAATGTGTGTCGTGAAAGCGGTGAGGCCATGCTTAAGACCTGCTCTCTGACTTGCTAGTGCAAAAACCGGCCCGTTTCGCCGATGTACATGGCATTAAATGCACAACACTGAACAGAATAAACATCTTTTAAGTAACAATCACCCGTCTTATTTGAAGGGCAGATGGCACATCTTGAAGTGAAATAACAGAGACGGTCATATATATCGTGTTGCGAACGAGAATGCCCAAACCCATTATACATCTCGACCCGACGCACTATATGCTCTCACCTACAATCTACCTTATTCCATTAACTTACTATCTATTGGATTGGTGAAAATACTGCGGCAAAACTGTTTGAAAGATGACGTATACATGTTCAAGGTAAACCTCGGTTACACTTGACAAGAAGCGTGTTGGTCACTTGAATTCCGTCAATCTCTGCTGATATCGGCTTTATCACTTTTTTTTCAGTACAAAGATTGTTGGTTGGAATGCAGTTCAATATTTTTACCGGGTTCAAACACGATAATAATAATGAGGTTTCATAACATCGAAACGATGGCGAGCCCCTAAAAGCATAGTTGGGTATGTTAGAATTTCGAAAGAGTGGTCAGGAGGTAGCGGGTTAAAAATGAAAAAGTCAATAATCCTTGTTTGAGAAGTTTCCTTGGCTTCTTCTTCAAAAAAAAGCGTTTAAGAATGTCTGCATAATCCAGTGAACTTATTAAAAAACTTCTACAACTCCATCAAGGTCGGTTGGCTTGCACGGTCGCCAAGCAGAGGGCGCTTATGATTTCGACATTATGGCGAACAGGTCCACTTCAGCAAATCCACGCAGCCGTGTCCATCAGCGAGCATGTTGCACGGTGTTTGTCGAGAGAGAATCTTTATTTACAATAAAGAAAGCTATGGCGAACAGGTCCACTTCAGCAAATCCACGCAGCCGTGTCCATCAGCGAGCATGTTGCACGGTGTTTGTCGAGAGAGAATCTTTATTTACAATAAAGAAAGCTATGGCGAACAGGTCCACTTCAGCAAATCCACGCAGCCGTGTCCATCAGCGAGCATGTTGCACGGTGTTTGTCGAGAGAGAATCTTTATTTACAATAAAGAAAGCTATGGCGAACAGGTCCACTTCAGCAAATCCACGCAGCCGTGTCCATCAGCGAGCATGTTGCACGGTGTTTGTCGAGAGAGAATCTTTATTTACAATAAAGAAAGCTATGGCGAACAGGTCCACTTCAGCAAATCCACGCAGCCGTGTCCATCAGCGAGCATGTTGCACGGTGTTTGTCGAGAGAGAATCTTTATTTACAATAAAGAAAGCTATGGCGAACAGGTCCACTTCAGCAAATCCACGCAGCCGTGTCCATCAGCGAGCATGTTGCACGGTGTTTGTCGAGAGAGAATCTTTATTTACAATAAAGAAAGCTATGGCGAACAGGTCCACTTCAGCAAATCCACGCAGCCGTGTCCATCAGCGAGCATGTTGCACGGTGTTTGTCGAGAGAGAATCTTTATTTACAATAAAGAAAGCTATGGCGAACAGGTCCACTTCAGCAAATCCACGCAGCCGTGTCCATCAGCGAGCATGTTGCACGGTGTTTGTCGAGAGAGAATCTTTATTTACAATAAAGAAAGCTATGGCGAACAGGTCCACTTCAGCAAATCCACGCAGCCGTGTCCATCAGCGAGCATGTTGCACGGTGTTTGTCGAGAGAGAATCTTTATTTACAATAAAGAAAGCTATGGCGAACAGGTCCACTTCAGCAAATCCAGAGGGTGAAACCTCGAGCGTGATGCAAACTTTGTAAAAGAAAAAATACTCTTGAACGGAATTTCCGATGTGGCTACTATCGTCGGATGGCGCAGCTCCAATGTCTTTGAAACTTGAAGGCGAAATGGTATGTGATGTGCCTGTCCAAATAGTGCATCAGAAATCGCCGTTATGAAGATTTAGGCGGTGGTAATCTGAATTTTCTCACGATACATACGATAGCGCAGGTGCCGTTACTGGTAGCGCAGATCCCATTTCGTTATCGACGTCCTGATGTCGACCCTTCGCGCGCACCACACTACGGACGCATTCTGTTGAAGTGACGACACGTAACGCCTCCATCGCCGTAATGCCCCTTTTCTGGTATTGCGCAGTTCAATTTCATCCGTGCATAAATGCGCATATCATCTGTTTCACGGCGTATGCTCATAATCATAACTGTTTTCTAATTCGTCTTCAAGATATAAACGTCTATTCTATTTTCAAATTCCATATTTCGCGATTCGCTTAAACAATATCCTGCACTCTGCATCTAGAGAGTTCGGTTGCGGTTCAACTTGCGGCATTTCAAACTAAGAAGCAGTGTGCTGGCTCAGCTAAAACGAGGAGTTGGAATATTCGAATAAAATGCCAGTTCAAAAATTCTGAGGAATAAACCTGTTAAAAGCAACACTCACTAATCAAAGTGGAACATATTTGTTTTATCATTTGTGCTCGGCGTGTTTCTGTTACGTCACAAAACCGTATGGATGTGAGTTGAATGTAAGTAATCGTTTTTGTGCGTCTAACCGATATAGTGAAAGCGCATTGTGGAACCGTTAGCTGTGCCCATTCGTGTTTGTTAGCGGCTGTCTACCTATTCGGCAGTCTCAATTTACCATATAGAAAAGCTGCAATGGTGAAAAATAGCAATGGCCGCCAGCCAAGAATTGAACCGAATCGAATCGAATCGAAACTTTTATTTAGTCGATAGGCAAGGACTACCTTCACAAGAATTAGATACAGTTCATAATTTTCTGTATGAATTACGGAACACGGAAAATAACTTGGCCATAAGGGTTCGTTACGAGAGTAATTTTTGATATGAATGACTTAAAACGAGCAACCGAAAACGTTCACCGAGCAATGTCCCAGAACGTAAATAAGTCAAGAGTAATCGCTTGAGCGATCGGTCACAAATATTTATAGATAGCTGCGTTCTTCATTCTATTTTCGTATATTTACGGAACGAATAAGATAGTTTTAAGAAGGATAGGAAAAGTGCAATGAAAAAAACCGCACATAAGGGGAGGGGGATTTTGACTGAGAAAACACTGTTTGAGGAATTTTAACTGAGAAAATACGATTTCAAAAAAAAAAGAAATCGTACGACTTCATCGGAAATCTGGGGATTGCTTTCTATGCCATAGACGGACTTAAATATTTCAATTTGACTCACTTTGAAACACAACCTGTTCTTCCCGTCGGCTATTTTGGCTTCTTTTCCTTTCAAATGAACGTTTTGATTCCGCAAGCTGCGCTTGAGACGTTTCGATGGGAATCAATTAATAGGCCATAGGAAAGTTGAAAAAGTTTGAAATTAGTGACAGCAGTTTCTTAAGTTGATCTCATTAAAATTAAAGGCGTCCATTAAATTAATTTCCCCTTTATCCTGCTACATGATTTTTTCAAATAGTTTATGCATTTGAAACTATCGCATCTGGTGCTGACGTTCTTTCGAAACAGATGCTTCCTTGGCTGTGCAATTTAAATAAATCTTTCGCTGAAAAAGCGTGATAAGCAAATCGTGTTTAAGCTCAGCTGAGCTGTGAGCATTTTAAAACAAATTGTGCCCTCATCGTTGGGTAATGGCATTTACATACGCGCATAAATTATTGAACCACTAAGCTTCTCGTTATCGTGAGAGCTGCTTCCAAGTGCGTTTAAGCTGGCACTGGCACATGAGCCTAACTGCAAGAGCTGAGTGGTCTTCATGGTCAGTTTTTCTGTGTGCAAAGTTCGTCCTGTATGGAAGAAGCCCGAAGCTTTTTCGAAGATCGTGTTGTTCGGTTTTTTCCCCTCATTTTTTTGTCCCCTTCTCGTAGATGCATACCTTCAACATATCCCATGGTAAAGTAAACCATTCGTCGAAAGTCCAACCATTGTTGCACTCTATATGCATTTGCTCCGCATTATTGACCGCTTTCCTTCGGAGCAAATTTCTTCAATTTATCGCAGCAGTGCTTTTAATGCATCTGTAAATGCCTTCCACTACACTGTGCCGTAATATAATTAAGTTATGCGATAGAATGACTGTACTCGACGAACTAAAGTACTGTTCAAAATATGTTTTAGGTAGGAGAAAATAGGAAAAGTACAGAACAGGATTTTCGTATAAGACTTAAGAACTAACTCAAATCGTCGTGAAATGTACTCGATCCGAAATATTGGTGAAGAGTCGGTAAATATTTTTTGAGAAAACAATCTCGCTATTCTACGCTTCAACTCTCACGACTTCAGTGAGGCACAACAAGGCCAGCGCAACGTACACGAGCGAGCGATTTCTACTGAGCGCTGTACGTGTCAAAAGCTTAGCCAATCCGCCTTCCAATCATGCACATCAGTAAGGCCTGAAAGATAAGGAGTGCCATTGAACTGAGGTAATCTGTGAATGTATGCTGTATACCACCAGGAAGTTGCTTGAATGTTATCGTTATTGAATTTCATCATCAAGGCGAAATTTTTTATGTGGGCAAATGCACGAAAAAACCTTGAAACGCCGAATATTGGTAAGGAGGTTTAGATGCTGTTGTTAAATCACCAAATTTTCATAACTTGTTTAAGTCGTTGAATCCCGGCGACTTGTGATCGTGAAAGTTCCGAAGAATTATTTTTGTTGCCTCAAAATAAAGGTGTGGTTAGCGTCAAAAACAGAGAGGATTGACACCTTTCCTCTTCTCTATTTTTGACGCATCTGGTTTCCAATTGCCTTGCACGACAAATATTCATGGCAAACTAAGGTGCTGCAATATGTGTTATTTTTTGTGACCGTATTTTTTGGTTCTGTGGGGCGTTTTTTTTTGATCTCTAAGGCCTACTTTTAAGCTTTTATAATTTGAAGCATCCTAATTAATGGCGCGTGTACTTAATGAAGTCTTTTTTTTCTCAGAGGCTTTTTTTTTTAAGAACCAAGCAAAAGCGCCAGTAGCAAGCAGGAATTACTGGAAATACGAGGATTGAAGGAGTGGTAAAGCATCGTTGGCGGATTTTTCTACAGTGAGGAGTGGGGGTTGTAAGAATCAGCTGTTAGGCAAAATGGTTTATTTTAAAAGTAGTGAATTACTGCTGCGCGTTCAAAGTTGTCCTTTGCTCGAGCAATTTCTCGTCGCATTCAACAAAGAGCGCCAGATGTTTTTGACTCGTTGTCCGCAAAAAGTGACACTTTTGACGATCACTATGCTTTTGACGATCAAATGCTGCCGTATTTTCACTTCTCTAGCGCCTCAAGTGACGATCCTTACGCTGTCGCAGCCAAAACGTGCGCCTAATTAAAAAATCATTTTCACTTGTTCACTTCACTGGCGTTCAGAATAAGAAGGATCCTCCTTAATCTTTAGCATCCGCTTTATACTAGTCATAACGGCGTTTATTCCACTGATTTTATGGCGCGGGTGGTTAATTTTGCATCCTAGTGAAATTGCGAACAAATGGCACGCTTGTTTGTCTTGTTTTATTTTGCACTTTGTGACGTTTCCACTCATCGTCCATGTTTTCATTTTCTATTAGTTCTGTTTTATTGTGTTATTTACATGACAAAATAAAACGAGATGTATTTTAATAGATGCCTAATTATCGCACATGCACATTTTAACGGCACAAAACATACTGTAAATTAAATTATTAATTAGAGCATTATAAATAATAATTAAAGCATATTGTAAATTAGATACGATAAGATGGCAAATGTTCGATCAAGAAAAGAAGCTCTATAGAATAAATGTCCTTTAATCGTGCGCAAAACGTGCTTGAGAGTATATTGCCTAGAGACTGATACTGGTTTCTTGCAATGATTCCTTTTTTGACAAAAGTGAATATCTAAATTAAATTAATGCTTAAAATTGAAAAATTATTGAAATTAAAATTAAATTAATTAAATTAATTAAGTGCTGCTGAGTTTAACTTAAAAACAAATTTAAAAATAAAATTAAAACTTAAATTTAAAAAAAAATTAATGCTGCTTTGTTGAGGTTTTTTTAATGAAGGGACTTTTTGAGAAAGACGCTATTTGAGCATCTAGCTATTAATGAGATATGCTCAATTTGCGTCAAATGAACCGAAACATTCACCTAATTATCCAGGCCCTAAATATTTATCGCTTGCATAATTAACCACTGACTTTCATTCTCTGAATTGACGCTATGTTTCTCTCGCATATTGATTCAACGCTATTATACTGCAGTAATCCTTTCTTCGTGCACGTCTACTAATTGCTGAAATGGCTGCTTTTCCTCTCTAGCTTTCACAAACAATTTATCACCTGTTTGTTAAGCAATTCCATATGTCACCATTAAGGATTTAAATATGAAAAAGGATAGAGAAGAGTGCAAAGTCTACGAATAGCCACGGTCCTCTCTCCTCTCCTATTCTCTTCCGGTCCTCCATCCCCTCCCCGCTTATATCCATCCCTCATTAGGCCATCAAATGAGGAAGTTCAGATTCGAAGAGAGGAAGGCGGAAAACACTGGGATCGCAAATGAGGTTGTAATAAGAAAACAAAAGGAGAAATAATTAGAGCACTTGGTCTTCACCGTCGATTGTGTATTTTCACTGGTTTCAAACATTGTTTGAGTGTTAAAATCTTTCAATTCATGCTGGCACCTGATTTCGTTTAAGTGAGCGGAGAGAACGACGGTGACTATTTCCAATAAACTCTTAACGATTAAAGAACATTTACGTGCGTTGATATATTCGGCGATTGCTTTTGTGGAATATTTCTTTCTTGAACGATTATAACGAATCGTCCTTTCTGTCTTGCGAATGCCCCATATAATCGGACATATGCACTTGTACCGCTTGCTTCATGAATAAAGCGTGCAGTTTAAAAAACATTGATTTGCATACTTTCTGCAAAACTTCAGCAATCAATAATAAATAATGTACGATATGTACTAAGTAGAATTGCGGTTCCATTAAATTAAGAATATTGCTTAAGCGATTTTTATGTACGCAACGCGTTTTAACGTTCGGTAAATACGCGAATAAGCGTTTGCGTAAGATGCACGACCTATGTGTAAACACTATGAAGCGCATCGTACAAATATGACCGCATACGACGCGGGAGCTCTACATTCCTTTGGCTGTCTTAGCTTGTTGTTATATACCACCCGTTAGCTCGGCTGTCAGTGGTATGGTGAGAAGCAGCCGGGAATCGAGCCCAGGTCTTCCCGCATATGAACCAGGAGCTCTACCACTGAGCTATTAGTCGCTGATGGTAAAATGATAATTACTTAGTTGATCTAGTCAAGTGGAGGAGGAATCGAAAAAGATGAATACATTCGTTCGGACAAGACATTACTGAATCTAAACGGCAGATTTCAGCGATCGCGCCTCGCTACCTCTACAAAGCAAACGGCTGTCACTGTCTATTACTCGGTCTTATTGCTGACCTAACATTCCAAACGTTTCCCATGGTTTTTTTTTTAAATAAAAACATCTGAACCAAAAGAACGCGAGAATCGATAACTACGTCAAATATTTATTTTATGAAAAGCGATTCGTGCACGTTCGTTGCTTTTAATGAAAGAAATTTTGATTTCCGGAAAATATTCATAGATTTGACCGAATTCGACTGAATAATCAAATTTTTTCTACAGTAAGTGATATTATAATGTTGTTTGATATTGATATGGTGAAAATATCACAGAAGTAATGTTTAAAATATGCACTTTTATATAATTGAAGATTTTCATCGATTCTTATTCGATTATCGCGAATACAAAATCAAAATAGGAAAGCATTTTGTATGCACCAGTATAGAATTGCTTTGCCTAGGATGAACGTACAAGGAAGTACGGGAGCCCAAAGCATAAGAATTTTAGCTGCCTTATTACTCGCACAATGTAATCGATTTAGCGGAATGAAGGCATTGTGTCGTTAAAAAGTAAAATTTCAGGCTATATTTTGTTCGCTTTTGTTAGATGTGCCAAAGATGCGAGTACTTCTTGAGCCGAATTCGAATTATTTGTTGGACGAACTGAGCTGAATCTTTCGGCTATTCTCAACGAAACAATGAAACGAACGCGTTTCCTTAACGCTAAATTCGATGCGATATATTGTCTGTGAAATTTCGCGGTGGAAATTTCATTATTTTAAAAGCACTACACATAACCGTGGAAATGTCTATTATTCCGGTAATTACAAGCACATCAGTAGCGTCCGGAGGCAAACTAAATGGCACTGTTGTTAAAAGTTCGCTACAAAACGGGTCATGTATAAGTCATAGTAATTCGTTGCCAATGATCGCGCATGATCTAAGCGATGAATCATCGCTTCACGATGTAACGCCGATGCGTGAATCGGCTCTTGGCTCATCGAAAGCCACCTCACTGGATGCGATTGGAAGTGAAGTTAGCATTCATCTTCCGAATTCTGGTTCACTCGCTTTTACCGCCACTACTTGTCTACAAAAAAACTCCATGTAAGTAAATAAAGTTTTTCGCATCCTCTTTTGTTCTGTTTTGTTCATAAGGTCATATGAATAAATCAACTGGATTAAAATCTTTCTGTTATACTGAGATTCAGCAATATTCACCCTTCAAAACAAATTATTACCCACTCTTACGGTGAATTATTGCACACAGTAAACAAGAAGAGAAATTGGCCGACTGAAGCCGACAGCGATGGAACTCAGTTGAACCAGAATATATATTGATTTGACTGATTGACATGCTATGACTGTGAAGGGTCCATAATTCGTGGAAATGATCGCAACAGTACGTCGGGTGCGCCTCTAACCAGGCACAAGCCAAATAGCAATAGATGAAAGCATCGGACACAAGAGAAAATTTGTTATGAGCGCAGATGTTACTTTATCGTGCAATAAAAATTAGATTATTGGTCAGTAATAAGGGAGACAGAAGTGACCAGTCAAGGACAACAGATCGTTCAGCAGTGGCATAATGATTAGCGTCTTTCTTCTTTCGATAAACAAAACATTAAAGTTTCATTTCTTGCCAATTTTCATACTTTTTGCTGTTCACTGGCACATGTTACCAGATTCCTCTTATCACTGCTTTGTTTGACACTATAAATTATGTCCGTATTTGAAAACTGAGCAATAAGTTTTGATTCGAATTCTTCTTTTCAGCAGTTGATACTATAGCAAACTCTCTTTAGGAAAGACATCTTTTGTCTTCAACATGTATGGAAACCGCGCATAAATTCAAGTTTCTAGGAGCGCTTAAGCCTTGGCGGATTCTACTGATAAAACTTTTACATGCCGACCATAACAGATATCGGCGCTGAATTTGATGACGACAACTTTTTAGCGTATTAATTTGGCGTCTTTGACATTATGAGGGAAGGGAGAGGAGCAGAAAATGTCATAGGGTTCTTTTTTACTTTTGATTTACTTCCGCCTCAGATATTGAACGGTCAAATCGGCTTATCATCGTAATATAGCTATCGTTAAAACGCTATATTGACTTTTAGTGCAATTTTGGAACGATGAACTCGGCTGTTCCAATCGGAAACGTTTCAACTGATGTCACAAAAATGTTTGCTTGCAGCGGAATGCGAAATCGTGAAGCTAAATAACAGCGCTAATATACTCGAATTCCGCAAGAGTACAGTTTTTACCTAGATAAGCAAAAAAAACAATTGCAAAAAATATTAAAAGGAGCTCTTGATGCGTTGCTTCTATAAGAGAACTGATATCGCACAAATTAGCTGAATCAACATGCGGAAATTTATGTGAAGAGATCATCTAAATGAATTAACTCGAGATTTTCACTCAATTGTACTTTATTCATGTCGGCGGTAAGGAATGCGCATAGTTCGACTGAATATTTCGTGCTTAAATGAGTGAAAAAATAAATGAGGTGCAATATGGAATGTAGAGAAATTAATATATGCATGACTTCTTCAGGAGGCTCCAGATTTTCTAACGATGGATCATGGAAATTCAGCCTTATAGGAACACATTGGAATTCAGGATTCTAGGAATGCAACAACTTTCATCATAACCATGAGAGTTCAAGCCTGGTTGAAATATAGATTTTTCCTTAGAAAATATTACATACCATGGATCCAGCATTCGCGAAGGTATAAAAATACACTACGACTTCATTGAAAACTGTTGTATAAAAAAGTATAAAAAGGTATAAAAAAAGGTATAGAAAGCCAGAAAAGGTACAAAAAAACTGCTGGTTGTGTGTGCAACTTTTTCTCTTAGTTGAAAAGCAAGACAATCCTATATCATCGTAAGCATTCAAAGTTCTTGAGACAAATTTAGAATAAATTACGGTTTTAGAAATAATGAGTAATTTAGAGATGGTGAACGAGTTGGAAATAAAAAGTATTTTTAAAAAATGACTAGTTTGAAAGAACGTATATTTTCAAATATAGTAGTTTAGAAGAAATGAATAGTTAAGAAATAATAAACAATTTCGAACTAAAGAATAATTCACAAAAATGGATAGCTTAGAGGCAACGAATTATAGAAAAACAATTTGGAAATTCCGAAAAAATAAACCAGAAATAATAAGCGATATAGAAATAATGAGTAGGCTTTAAAAAATGAATTATTTACGAATAATTATTAATTTGGAAATAATGAATAATTTAAATTTATCGAATTTTTTTGAAAAAAAAAACAAACGAATAATTCAGACGTAATGAATAAACGATAATTTTTGAATACTTAACCGAAAGAATGAATGCTGTAGTAGCAATGGAAAGTTTAAAAACAACGTATTATTTCAGGAGCAATCAGTTCACAAAGAAGAGAATCGTCCAACGCAAGTCGAGCAACTCATCTGTTCACTCAGAAACACGAACAAACCTCATTCTCCAGAACGTTGGCCGAACTATTCAAAGGTTATACAACAAGTGTTTTGATCAATGCGCGTTTTGACCAAAAAAAAAAACGAAAGTGTTGGATTGCCTTGAGCGTTTTTTTTCGCATGGAGATTCGTGGGAACCTTTATATCTTTGTTGGCTTCCGTTTGTCTGTCTCTCTATCTGTCTGTCTGTCCGCTTTTCTTTCACGCTGTCCCGACAAAAAAAATTTTTTTTTTTAAATTATGTGCGCAACTCTAGCCACTCACAGTTAATCCGAATTACTCTATTCTGGCAGAAACCTTATCCATCCGAGCGCAAACTGCACCTGTATAGTCATAGTTGATTAGCTTTTTTCGGTGGTTAAGTGGTCGTAATTGGCGTCGGCAAGCCGAAAAAAAATCAGAGCTTTTGCCTCGGAAAGATGAAAATCTCATGAAGAGTTTCGAGATGTCTGTCTAAGGGTACATGTAAACAGTTTTCTACTGCTGCTTGCACATACTCTTAAAAACAGTTTTTGGAGTGCTTAGTTGAAATGACTTTTGCGCATTGATCACTATGAATGCATAATTATTTATAAAATTAAACGCATCACCGAAAGTAATCGAATGGACAAATCGAAATTAAATATCGAATAGAAACTGAGTATCGGATACTCTATGAAAGTAATAATTGTGTCTACTTGTTGTACTAAAAAAACGCCTGACGAAAAAAAAATCAGACCTTTTCAGGACACACAATCACTTAAGGCGCACACGGCTCCTTCATGCGTTTTACTTTTTTGCACTTCCCATCTACACGGTTGTCGGAGCCTTGATTTTTCAGGTGATTTTATTTTGCATATTCACTCGGCTTTTTTGAGAAGTCAGCTCGCCGGTTTTCTACACAGTTGATTTTCATTTATCGCCAACTTTGGAACCCAACATTTTTGAAAACTTGTGGCATCGTTATGTAAAAGAAACTGTGCTGTAACAAACTCATACAAATAATATTTGGACATTCATGATATTCCTTTTCCTCACAGAAATCAAGCTTGTAACGCATATGCAAAGGGAGGCAAAGGCAGCTGTAATTTCATCGATTCCCAGTGTTGATGCATACGCATGATTGTTTTGATCAGTTTTGGACTGTTAGGAAAGCAGCCGGGAATCGAACCCAAGGCTTCCCGCGCACGAAGCGGGAGCTCTATCACTGATCTACTGCCCGCTTGTAACGCATATATTTCAAGAATATGGGAGACTGAATTTTAGGAGGATGAAGGAATAGGCTATATGTAGAGTTGACTAGATTAGAGAGTCGCCGTATGTATTGAAGAAAATTTTTTAATCGATGCTATTTGGATGTTATGCTAAAATAACTCTACAAACTTTTCAATGCGTCTTCGAAACAACATTGCGATCTAATTATAAGCTAATTAATTAATTATTCGCTGGTTTCTCAATCGCAAATTGCTCTGTTCTTGAAGGCACTTGACGGAGAGCATGATGATTCGATGAAACGTGAGTACGACCGGCGTTGTCAATATTCACGCACTGCAAGGCTTGATGCACTTAAAAGCGGATGTATGCTAAACCCAAACGAGTGTTTTGACGTCAGTTTTTTTTCTTAGTTTTTTTTCGAATACTCAACCACAAAAATGCACACTTTCAAGTCATTATTCATTGTCACATATGGCGAGAACTATTATGGATTAAAACTAATTTTTGAAATGCAATATTCACCGGTTTTAATCGTTTTGAGTGTTGCTAGTTCTCGTATCCGTGCGCGATTTCAACGTTTAATAAGCGCAGCATTTGTTTCAGTGCATGCCTCAATCGATTGCTGAATTTATTTCTTCATTTGTTCGGTCAGTTAATTTAGCACGTTTAACTGTCCGATCGTTCCAACAACGGTGACCACCCATTTTCAAATTTTTGAAGTTTAAATAAGAATCGCATTGTATGAGAATGTTGATATGTGTGGGAGGTGAAAAATTTACATGAATGACAAGTTTGTGCCAATGTGTGGAAAGAGATTTTGTCTGTCATTTTGTCACTTAGACCATGGTATGATTCGCACAAAACTGTATTACTTTCATTTGCAGCGTCAGAGAGCCTTAAATGCATCA
>JPKZ01022848.1:1886844-1905143 GCA_000803305.1 Toxocara canis
CTTCCGAATGCCATCACTTAAGCATTGTAGTGGTAGCAGCAGGAAAAAAATCAGTATAGAAACACTTCAAGGCAAAGCGCATCGTAATTTCTCAAAATGTTGTTAAGAAGATTGTTTCGTCCCTTACCAAAAATTATCAGTTTTTGAAAAATTTGGCTAGAAATGTGTCTTTGATGTTACTGTTGAAGGAATGAAAGTTTTCTGCGCGCTTTGACAACTGACTTTTTGAAGAAGGTGTATGCACATAAGATATGCACATGTGAACATTTTAGTTTGCATTTCAGAGTTCCGGAACTGCGAATTATTAATGATAAGTGATTTTGTTAATTCGAGGTTGTTTCTGGAGAGGATGGCAGTTTTATGCAATTATTGAACGACAACGACTTTAAGATGTCGGCGTCGAACGCTGGCATTCCTGATTCTACACAACGCATCGACGATGATCGCACTTTTAACTGCTTCACCAGAAACAACTTTTTTGACACGGAGGCAGTGGGAAATTTCAACCGGTTTGGGTATCTTTTTATTTCATCTCTACTTTTATGGTAAATATTTTGCTTCTGTCTTTGTTTCAAACGATGAATTCTGCGTATGGGCCAAGGGAAGACGCGATATGGAAAGGGAAAAGGATGGACTTCATACTGGCTGGGAGAACTGCAACTGGATCACTCAAAGATTTGAAAGCTGGCGCAGAATTTTCGGAGAGAAATGCAAAATGAGGATGAAGTTGCACCGTGCATTAAACGCGGATGTGAATTTATAGGTGAAACTGCAAAATTTCGAAAATTTCGGGAGACTGAACGTTTATGATAGCAACAGTTATGTTCTCTTGAACTGTCGTTTGACTGCAACGGCATTAGGGAATAAGTACGCGAAGAGGAGATGTTTGATCGTTGATCGAGCAGTATGCTCTGTTAGTCGCTCTTCATTTTATGTTCGAATATTCGTCAAACGATTAGGCAGTTTTGATCGAGGCAGGGGAAAATGCATATCGTGACCGTCGGTGTGCTCCCTGATTTGTTTGAACAAGGAAGGCCGTGAATGGTCGCTGCAATTTGCTAGCTGAAATTAACCGAGTGGATAGTTCTCGCTTCGTGATGATAATGCGTCGAAACAATTTTTAAATGACACTTACTAGAAAAGATATGAAATGTTTTTTAATCCACTTTTTTTCACTGTGGACAGCCCGGTAAGATTTGTGAGACGGTCTTGCCGCTATTATAATCATGTAACTTTCCTTCTTTCGTTTTGATTTTTTTCAATGCAGATTTGAAAACGAGAAATCGAGTTCGGGATCATCGTGGAATTCGCCTGTCAATGATGTCTTCGAAGGGAACATTTTCTCAGCAGTTCCGGAATCGCCTGATCGATTATTCTTCGGATCACATGATCAGGTCATCTAATCGTAGAATAGTATTTTTCTTTCCAGCTTCAACTGTTAGCTACAAACCTCGGCTGCACATTGCACGGGAAAAGCAGTTTTGGAAAACTGAAGTTGAAACTCAAAGAACGCCAAAACAGTTGACCGTTAACCGATATGTTTAAGAATGGCGAAGCGTTAGTAATCGTGCTTTGTTTTTGCATATATGCGAAGTAGGGCACACTGCTGCAATATGTGCAAAACAAACGTTTTAATGCAAAAAATAAGTGCTTTCTTTATTTCGTACTTTGGCCTAAAATTTCCAAGATCGAAATTTTTCCTCTAAAAAACATCAGAATTTTGGTGCAGCTTTACCACAGAAAATCTCGCGCAAATTACTTTAAAATCTGTATAGCTTGCATTCTGGATATATGAGTACTAGTCTGAGGGAGGTATTGTAAGCAATAATATCTAATCCGTAACATGCATGGCAAGCACTAAAACTGCAGAGATGCTGATAAGAGGTTAGTGTTTTGAATAGTAATTGATAAAAGATTTATGTAAAAACTCTGTTGGCATCCGCGAAGAGGATCTTGAATTCTAGTTCAAACACTTCAGAAGAAGAGTTCATTCACTTCTTGTGGCTCCTAAAATAGTAATTCTAGAAATTGATTTGCCAAGAAGTAATAGTCCACTCTTTCATTCTATCTGACCTTTCAGTCTCTCTCACAGCCCTTTCGTCTATTTTTTGAGCGAAACATTTAAACTTTCGATGTGTTCTGTTGAATTCAGAGGTAACATATTGGACAAATCGTGTAGTAGTTGTTGATGTTCGTCCCCACCTTACTTTTGATCCGCTAGATTAACAAGAAATTTGTTGTCTGATACAATATCGCATCATCCCGAATACAGTTCTCAAGACTATGTTTCATGAGTTCTCGTAAGGAAGGGAGGGCAAGGGTGGGACGAAGATGATATACTTCACTGAAAAGAGGGGTTATATTTAAAAGGGTCCTATCGATTTTTTCACAGCATTCGGACGTAGAAAGCGTGCACGAGGTTTTACGTAACTGGATGAAAAAGAAGAGGGGCTTTTTTTTATGAGCTACCGACAGAATGGGCTGCATCCGAATTATTTCACCGTTTTCAGTTACTTACATCTCCGTAGCAACGAGTGAATTGGTAAGAGGTGTATGCGTGTGACGAAATCGTCAGGTATGGACGGTCACATATTAGCGTCGTTATGCTTATGAAGTATCGCGATCGTTTTTTTTTTTGCTGGCATCACTACTCACTCGCTCTATGTTCATGCTACAAACAATTGCGTTCACCTTCAAAAAGAGCGTTTATTGTAGCTGTTGATTTTGGTTACTGTGGAGTGCTGTAGTGCTGCTCACTTTAGTTGCATCCGATAATTGCGTAGCTTGTGTATTACAGTTCTCGAAACATCGTCATCCCTCTCGGCTGGTTTTGTTTTGTCAGCGTTTTTATTCATGAGTACGATTGTGCGTAGAGTAAATGGAGAGTAGGATTCCAGATTTGAACTCACCCTTTAGTTGACACAGTGCGCCCTGGAAACGAAAGTCGCTCTTCGGCTTGCTTTGTTGGGCCATAAAAGCTTTCCGATTGCTAAATGGTGGTACAAGACTTGCTTTGTTGATAACGTAGATGTCAGATGAGCATTTTGGCTTACGAAGCTATATGTCTGATGATTATGTGGTGCCATCGAAATTGGTTCTAGCTGTTCCTGCGGCTATTCCGAGGCAGTGCTTTTTGTTCCAGATATTTGTTCCAAATAGTAATTTGGTTTGTTCAGGTAGACCATTGTGCTTTTTGTTTCTCTCTCTCCCTTACCTCTTTACCGACTGTGAATTTCTGGCTTGTCCTTACGTCGTCGTCCTAGTAAAGGAGATCACATCTAGCTGTGTAGGCAAAACGACCCGTTGAAAGGTGTGTTTAAAACTTAGCGAAGAATGGAATGTTGTGCGGTAGGGTAATGCTAAAAATTAAGAATGGCCGTTCAGAAATATAGTAGTCCATTTCTTAATTAGACGGGGTGATCCCACACACATACACACAGGCCTTATCATGGCAAGTTCGGGCGGTCATCGTTCCCATGCCTTCTGACATCCAGCATTTCGTTTGCATTCACATTTTTCTTGGCACTTGTGAAAGAGGACGCCGATAAAGAAAGCGCTGGATATTTGACGACCATATAGTTACAAAAATGCTGCGCTATTTGTTCTTAGTAAACGCTTTCAGTTGCGTTTGAATTATTCGTTCACGTTGTTATTGAGCTTGCGCTGTTTGGGTCCTGTGAATTTGTGCGATTGCATTTTCGTCTACGGCTCATGCTGTTTTTGGTGCTGTTTTATTGTAAATAAGCTTTGAAATGTATCAGACTCTGGTTCTTCTTGTTCTCGTTTAGTAAAACTTCATTTTGCTGGGTCACTGCCCATGACCCCTAGGATGTATTTCCTTATTGGTTATTGTTAAGCTTGCTTGCCAATAGATATTTCAGGCTTCCAGGTTACGAAATATAAGTTCCATGTTTTCATTGAATATAAGTTATAAGTCTTCGTTGATTTGCTTGGTTGTTCGCTACGCTCGTCACTGTTTATCAATACACCTGGAGCAGTGCTTAGTGAAGTACTTTGTCTGTATGTTTCACCGTTTTCAGCGATATGGCGCAACTAGCATTGTAGGATTCCTTAATGCGACCACTGGGCCTGGCGTTGCAATGGCATTCAGTAGGAGGTTGATATATTTGATATGAACATGACATGGACTAACGCAGCTTTCAAGGACAAACGAGCAAGAGTGAAGGGGAATCCAGGACGATTGGAATGCTTTCTTGTATCGGTCTCATAGATAGATGCAAACGCCATGACTCTTCCTTCTCCCCATCTCAGCTCCATCCTAGAGTAAGCGAATGAACAGCATGAAGCTGCGTGCTGTACGACTAACCACTGGTGGCAATTCGCTTCGACTTTTGAAACGAACGGAGCGTTGCCTACCGTCAGCACACATAGTGCCCATGTGTTATGGGATGACCGGCAAAATGAATAAGAAAAACTTTTCTCTTTTGCCTTGCACATAACTATGCGGAGAGCGCACGGATACATGAACTGGTGCTACACTACATGGCTAACATCGGTCCACCAACTCGGGCTACATTTAAAGCTACCAGAAACATGCAATACGAGATGTGCGTGTGTTGTCGTACTTGGCGCCCGCTCGCACAAAGCATACAAGTCTAAGTACGCCAGTTTATGTCAAGCAAATATTGAATGTGGCGTCGATTCCTAATTCACCAGTCGAACACTCTCAGTATAGCATCGACAACCCCACTAGCCCCCTTATCTGTGGTCAACTTTATCGCCATCCCGTGAAAGAACTGCAAAGACAAGTACAATCAGTATTCAGTATTTATTACAAACTTTGAACAATGGAATCAACAGCGTCCGAAGCAGCAAGAGACGATCTATAAAATTAGTGAAAACGTCATCTGATAAAACGAAAAAAAAAAACTTTAAAACATGCATCTGTGTACTTTCACGATTCATAAATCTGCGTGGACACGTTTGCCTTTCGATATAAATTAACGAGCATGACAGGCATCTAACACGAACATAACAGACAACCGTCATACGAACATCACGAAAACGATAAGTACCCTTTCGCGTCATCAAGGCAATCAGAACAAACCAGTCGTTCCAATTAAACTTCCTCAAATTTCACGCAGAAAAAACTAACATAAAAAGCACAACACAGAATTGACATCTCCCTTTCCCCTCCCTCTTCTCTATTCAAGGTCGCGTCGCGACTCTGATAATAAAGCTGTTTTACTGCAACGGCTTCTATCAGTGCAGCTTTCGTCGCATGGGCGTTTATGACAGTTTCTCGATCGCGGAAAACAGCGGGAAAAAAAACAACCATTCGGCGTGTCGCCGCATGTTTGTGGGTTTGTCTGCGTCGCCGCACTGTCGACCCTACCCGTCTATGCACCCGAAATGTTCGCCCTTTCTCTTCCAATTTTATGTTTTTTTTCGACTAAAGTGATGCCATTCTATCCCTATTTGAAAAACCTCAAATTTTGCGAATAGTTTCCCTTGTTGCAAACACGGAACCCACCCTTTCGGACCCTTCGAAAGCACTCAGGCATATGCAGCACACAGTAACATTTCATCGAAAAATTTGAAATCTTGAAGACAGCGTACTCGGATCTATCATTAAAAAGAAAATGAAATGTGCAACTAAAAAACTGCTCAGGTTTCGCCGCGAAAAGGTCAATATCGTAGTTATTCGCTAAAATGCGCAGTAGTCTCGGAAATTGAGCTATGTTTGAGAAGTGATACAAGTGCAACTGAACAATCCCTCACATAATGCGATTTGCAGTTGCAACTCCCCGCTGCCGCCTCAACAAATTTTAGATCGCTAACCGGATGCTTCCTCTCCTTTTTTTTCCTTTTTTCTCTTCGCTCGTCTTCGCTTCTCCTTTGATTTTTCCGGCAATAATGGCGTAACACTTGCAAGTTCTACTGGCATCAATGAACTGTTTAATCTGTCGCCCTCTCAATTCTATGTCACAGTTTCTCCCAATGCAAGCCCAACGATCTCCCCACATATTGCTCAACAGACTACCATTCGTCCTCGGTCAACCTCCCCCCTCCNTAAGTCCACTCGAATCTTCGCCGTTCGATACCTATTCCTAATAACTGAATAAAATTCCAGATACAAGTAAGTACTCGGCGCTTGAATGGATCCAATCTTTTGTGTAACCATTCTGCTAAGTGCTGGTTCAGATGCAGCCGGTTCTTCAGCAGTTTTCGAAACTTAGTCATTATTTGAAAGGAACTCATATGCGAGGAAAAAAGGAACAAATTCAGTGAGCAACCAATGGAACAAATACTCATCACTCACTCACTCAATTTCAGTGAACATCAACATTACGCAAACTATCAAATATATTTTTAACAAATTCAAATAAACGTTTCTCCAAAATCTGAAATTCAATTTCTGTAATGCCGCGCAAACTCGATAAAATAACAACGAAATAAAAATTGCAAATTCAAATTAAATACCGGGAAATGCTCATGAATATGAAAAACACCATCAATACAAAATCGTACAAAGCGCGAAAAATCTATTTAGTTCTTGTCTGAAAATTTTTGACTGTCACAACCTGTGTCCTGTTAGCCGAGCTGAAAGGACTCCTTCATGACAAAAATTGAGAGGTGTTTCGCTAGGAAGACATGGCCGGTGGGAAACCAGCCAAAAAGTTCGAAGTGATTTGTCGGGGGGAGCGGATCCGTTGAAAAGTGGAAGGGGGACTAAAGGAAAACCCAGGGAGAGAACTACGAAAAATTTCTAACCGCCAAAGAATTAACACAGAACGAACCTGAACAACGGTATGGCGTCACGATGAGCGGAAAAAGAATCACGAAACCTGAACTTCTAAACCAAAAATGTTAAAACAAAAAGTGTAAGTACCAAAATGTTGTCCACCTTATTCTGCAGTCTGAAGTAATGTTCTGTGGGGTTCGATGTTCACTCGGCCAGAACTCGCCGGTAGACGACCGCCGTTAAGGAAGCATTTTGGCTATGGGAGGGGGAGAGGGCACCCTAACTAAAAAGCTGGCAGAAGTTTCGCGAATAAGAGGATAATGTCAAGAAGAAGCATGTTAGCTGGATGGCAAAAGTAGAAAGAAAAACTGCTACGATAAACTGGCAAGAAAAACAGTTTCCCGTCGGAGTCAGAATACTATTCGACAGCATGCGCCATCCTACAAATGGGACATTTGGTAATTTCTTTTCTGGCAAAATGACCCTAAAGCAGCACAAAAACAACTTACAAAACACAAATCAACTCATCGTGCAACTCAATATCAACAAAGGATAACAGAGCAAATATAATTTCAATATAATACTTCGAACTTTCTTTACCTATATTTATATATAAAGATAATTTGAAAATAACACCGAAACACTGCAGTGAGCAGTTGTGATCTGATCCTGATAAGTCGTAAATAGCCGACCATCCCATAAACGTTATCCTTACGCGACAAGACACAAAAAGGTGTTCTGAGGCTGTTAAGAGAGCGGCATTGGGAAATTTAAAACAAAAGAAACACCGACCGCATTAAATGTTTATAAGCTGCTTTGATGTTTACGTTCGAAGTAAGGCGGTAAAAAACTGAAAATTTTTTTCCTCTTCCAACCGGTCGGTCACGTAATCATCCAAACCACTGGTCGCTCACTACATAATAAAGCATCATAACTACTTAACCACATCGTTGTTGCAATGAACAACGCCACTACAAAATCACATCGCATGATTACGCTGAGAGAGGCATAAAATTTCATGAACGCTTCGTTCAGCAACGAAGAAGCAAGCAGTCTGTCTCAAAATACGAATGAACCAGCTATTTTCTGTCATCCAATTGTCACATCCCCTCTTCCCCTCTCCTTCAAACAATTTATTATCTGAATTTGCGCACATCTGTCGCCCACCGATTTTTCTTACATATTTAGTCGCTGATACTATAGTGTTGCCGCATAATCTGTAAGCGTGCCGATGTTCCCATAACACTCATCACTGCTAGTTCAGAACCTTAAAAAATAAGTTAATAAATAAAAAAGGAAAACAGGCAGCTAAAGCGATGGTCATGACGGGCTGAGCCATGACCAGTTTGCACGGCATGATTTCCGGCTCCTACAAAATTATCACACTGTAATATATCACAATCCTCTCTTCCCCCCTCCGCTCCTCGCGGTACCTACTCGTATCGGAACAAACGCAAAAATCAACTGAAAACGCCCAGTTTCGATCAGAAATAAATTTTAAAACTCCAAACACAGTTCTATGGGGCTGAAAAAATATGTATATAACTACCTATACACAAACCAATTCAAAGAAACTCGGAAATGAAGACAAAATTTGAAACAAAACTTGTAAATGAAACTAGCGTTGGGTCTTTGAACCCCATCCACCTCGCTGAGATGCATCGAACAGCAAAAGCAGTAATCCATGCCGGAAATCTTCCCCGCGAAGAGTAACTGGAAACTTTAACAGCGGCATAATGATCGAGTTTTAGAGACAGCCTCCGCAGGGAATGTGTCGCAACGTTTCCGCCGTGAACATTCTCACGGGAATGCGAACAAGGGAAAGGAGTTTCTTTTCCCCTAATACTGTGCCCCAACTTGTCCGCTGTTCTTCTACCATTTCCCATGAAAAAGACCCTGATGAAAAGATCCGTATAGCCAGGGTGAACAAGGCCCCTAGAATCAAACACCAGTGAGTCACAAAAAAAAACGAAGAGAACTAAGACTGACATAGGAAAGCACAGAGACCTTGCCGAGGATCAACTCATCAACCAACCGGAACTAGGATCAACTCGCATCTAGAGTCATAGCGCCGAGTGTAGCTGAGACGGGTGCTTGCATGTTGATGCCCTGCAGTACTGACTCCCGCTCTCGCTCTGCGACGCCCATCATCTCCGTTATGAAGGCGCCCATATCAAAATGCCGCTCATTCCGCGCCGCCTCTAAGAATGCGTGTGCCAACAGGTCTGGGTACTTAGGCCGCTGATTGTAATCTTTTGTCAAACTGAAAAAACTTGAACATTATACTTGAAAAGATATTGTTTCGAAAGCGTGACAAGCACCATGTTACTCTAACGAAGCCGCTCCCCCTCCCTACCCTCAAAATAAAGCTATTTTATATGAGATCTTCAGAGAGCTCTATTCGACGCGATTCGGTGATTCTGATTACGTGTGATCTTGATCTATTTATGCGTTCCCTACCATCGATTAGAAAGTAACGCCGTACTCGTCTGCATGACCTTCGGTGGTTTAGGACAAAGCACTTCATGAAGGTGAAATATTACGAAATCACGAAAAGCTGCAAATTCCTCTCTCCCCTCCCCCCCTCCCCCCAGTACTCTCCCACTCTAAAGATGAGAAAAGGCATAAATCACTTTTCAAAATCTGGCGGTGAAAAACCGAGACTCTGAGCATTAAAATTATTTTTCAAGCGTACATTAATTAGCATAAAGATAGCCTAAATTCATCAGAAGGCTCCTCAGACGTTATTCACGCGGACGGTAAACACAATTATACAATTCAGTTTTCTTCTCAGGTTAAGATCCGATGTTCGAAAATCTGGGAGTTAACAGTAAGCATATGAAGCATATGCTACGTTAGCGTCTGAAACTCATAAACTAATCAAAAATTCACGCTTACACACCACAAATCAGTCCAACAAAACAATTAGCCGCAATGGAATACCGCAGATAATACGAACGGAACTATGTGAAATTAATCCTGCCAAAAAAATTAGGGATGGCTGATGGCTGAACGATCATGTACCAGCTTTAAGGCCACCTTCGGCAACCGTTGTTTAGGAACAAGACTGCTCCCGCTTCCCTTCTTTATCCAGACCCCACTATCAAGTATTCCTCAATGCGTCCTTCAAGATTAACAAACTGGCCGTAATCACATTGTGAGTTTTAAGTGCACAAGACTGCATACCACCGTTGCGAGAAAAAAATTCGTTGGAAGAATCTGTTCACAAATGAGGTACAACTTCTGTTATTTTCTGGATTTTTTAGGGATGTTGTGTTGCTTTTTTGGATGCCATGTATAAAAATAGAAAATTTCAAAATCAGCCGCAGACGAAATTACTAACCATTATTCGCTTGAAAGGCTATCGGCGCAGCAAACATAAACGTACAACATCAAACGGTTCTCATACAGTCTAACTTCGCTAAAATTTCGAGTACATCGCGGCAAAAGTTTATATAAAAAAGAAACAAACGAGTTTATATATTGAAGAAGAGGAAACTTCCTGGAACGAACCAATGAGCCACAAAATCTTCAAAATATTCGGAATAGCCCAAACTACGCGCCAACTTGGGTGCTGCATCATGCACCACTTGCTTTAGCTGCTCGAACGGCGTTTTCCATTTAGCGTACGGATGCGAGCCTGACGCTATTTCCACCTGTAAACACAACCTTTCATTCCCTTTACAACGTTCCTTCCACCCTAACTCTAACAGAGAGGATGTCGTAGTCGTGCGTTCTATGAATATGGCCGCGTTTCCGGTCAACTTTGGACTCCCTTTGGGAAACGAAGCCCGGATGATTCTGGGCAGAAGCAACCGTAATGTCGGAATTTTTGACTGAAAAAAATAGACTTTAGTAATTTAGCAATAGGGTTAAAATCGGTCCTCTTTTTTGGGCTTACTGAGCACAAAAAACCACTTATGAAAATTTCAAGAATTTCTTTCCCGTTTACGTATAGCGGGCAGAAGAAGAGAAAGCATTACGAGTCCACGAACCCCCGCTACTAAAAATAAGCCAACGACCACAGCCCATCAATTTCCTATTCGCAAGCAATGTAGGGCGGGCAAGGAAACACCAAAAGTTATGGTCATATATGATCATCCAAACCCATTTGAAACGAACGCCAGGAATGAGCTCAGGCTCTCGCCAACGTTTCTCTACAAACGAGTGAAGGACTTGTCACTTATACAGGACTGCATTCGGGCAGAAGTTCGCAAATATCATGTAACCCCAAGCAAAACCCCTCTCCGAAAGAGAAGAGTTGTCGCTCTTCAGCCCTTACTTCAACAAACACATTAAACTGCACCCACGCATCATGCCCATCAATCTTAAAATTTGTTCCTAATTTGCTCTTATGAAGATTTGAATGAAATGGTTCGTCGCCTCTAGCAAGCTTTTCTTACAGCCCAGAATTTACAAGATTAGGAAGGTTCTATTCGGAGCTATGCCGCATTGCAACATCTGAAAAAAACCTCGATCACGCACGCAAAGAATTCACTTCACCTCCCCCACATGCACTGAAAGACAATGGACAGGAACAATATATTAAGAAAGTGACAGAACAGCTAACCAAACCGAACCATATGAACGTGGGTGTAGCCTTTTTGATGCATGCGAAAACGGAAGTTTTCAGAAAAAATCTAAAAATACGAACAATCGAAATTATCCAGCGGGGGTCTTCTCACCTTAAAATTACCCGGTTTGCCAGAGGGCCTTCTCACCTTAAAATTACCCGGTTTGTCAGGGGCCGAAATTACCCGGCTTGCCAGGGGGCCTTCCCACCTTGAAATTACCTGGTTTGCCAGGGGGCCTTCTCACCGTAAATTACCTGGTTTGCCAGGGGGCCTTCCCATCTTAAAATTACCCGGTTTGCCAGAGGGCCTTCTCACCTTAAAATTACCCGGTTTGTCAGGGGCCGAAATTACCTGGTTTGCCAGGGGGCCTTCTCACCGTTAATTACCTGGTTTGCCAGGGGGCCTTCCCACCTTAAAACAAAATTACCCGGTTTCCCAGGGGGCCTTCCCACCTTAAAATTACCCGGTTTGTCAGGGGCCTCCTCACCTTGAAATTACCCGGTTTGCCAGGGGACCTCCCCACCTTAAAATTACCCGGTTTGCCAGGGGGCCTTCCCACCTTAAAATTACCCGGTTTGCCAGGGAGCCTTCCCACCTTCAAATTACCCGATTTGCCAGGGGACCTTCCCACCTTAAAATTACCCGGTTTGCCAGGGGCCCCCTCACCTTGAAATTACCCGGTTTGCCAGGGGGCCTTCCCACCTTAAAATTACATGGTTTGCCAGGGGGCCTTCCCACATTAAAATTACCCGGTTTGCCAGGGGGCCTTCCCACCTTAAAATTACCCGGTTTGCCAGGGGGCCTTCTCACCTTAAAATTACCCGGTTTGTCAGGGGCCTCCTCACCTTGAAATTACCTGGTTCGCCAGGGGGCCTTCTCACCTTAAAATTACCCGGTTCGCAAGGGGGCCTCCCCAACTTAAAATTACTCGGTTTCCCAGGGAGCCTTCCCACCTTCAAACTTCCCGATTTGCCAGGGGACCTTCCCACCTTGAAATTACCCGGTTTGCCAGGGGGCCTTCTCACCTTAAAATTACACGGTTTGTCAGGGGCCTTCCCACCTTAAAATTACCCGGTTTGCCAGGGGGCCTTCTCACCTTAAAATTACCCGGTTTGCCAGGGGGCCTTCTCACCTTAAAATTACCCGGTTTGCCAGGGGGCCTTCTCACCTTAAAATTACCCGGTTTGCCAGGGGGCCTTCTCACCTTAAAATTACCCGGTTTGCCAGGGGGCCTTCTCACCTTAAAATTACCCGGTTTGCCAGGGGGCCTTCTCACCTTAAAATTACCCGGTTTGTCAGGGGCCTCCTCACCTTGAAATTACCCGGTTCGCCAGGGGGCCTTCTCACCTTAAAATTACCCGGTTTGCAAGGGGGCCTCCCCAACTTAAAATTACTCGGTTTCCCAGGGGGCCTTCGCACCTTAAAATTACCCGGTTTGCCAGGGGGCCTTCCCACCTTAAAATTACCCGATTTGCCAGGGGGCCTTCCCACCTTAAAATTACCCGGTTTGCCAGGGGGCCTTCTCACCTTAAAATTGTCCGGTTTGCCAGGGGGCCTCCCGACCTTGAAATTACCTGGTTTGCCAGGGGGCCTTCTCACCTTAAAATGACCCGGTTTGCCAGGGGGCCTTCCCACCTTAAAATTACCCGGTTTGGCAGGGGGCCTTCCCACCTTAAAATTCCCCGGTTTGCCAGGGGGCCTTCTCACCTTAAAATTACCCGGTTTGTCAGGGGCCTCCTCACCTTGAAATTACCCCGTTTGCCACGGGGCCTCCCCACCTTGAAATTACCTGGTTTGCCAGGGGGCCTTCTCACCTTAAAATTACCCGGTTTGCCAGGGGGCCTTCCCACCTTGAAATTACCCGGTTTGTCAGGGCCTCTTCACCTTGAAATTACCCGGTTTGCCAGAGGGCCTTCCCACCTTAAAATTACCCGGTTTGTCAGAGGGCAAAAATTTGCAAGCAAAATTTCCGAAAAGTTCGCCGAAGGCGAAATTACTTCGCGGATGCAATTAACTTTGCAAACATAACTTTCTCCTGACATGTATGGCTAAAGGAGCGCCAATCAGTCAGCGTGTGTAATGAGGAACTACCATGAAGACCTGGCGACATCAGGTCGTTCTAAGCAGCCATCCTCTCCATATAGACCTTCTTTCTGACTATCACACACCCACAAAATTTTCAATGATAATAAACAACAATGAAAACGTTACAAGGGTAATGCCCAGACTCCACACGTCTGCACGTACATCATAAGCGACCTTCTTTTCACCCTCGATACGTTCCGGTGGCATATACGGCTTACAGCCCGCGTTTACTGTCTTAGCAACCTTAAAACATGTACGGAAATGGCAATAATGAAAGCCGGTAGGCGGAGGGAGGAACAGAAATGGACATCGAGTTGTCCCCAAACGGATGAAAAACAACCTGTGGAAATTTCTGCGGCAGCTGACTGGTTTCGATTTAGTTTTCTAACGCAAACAATCAAACAATAAACGTACATAAAAACATAATTTCTCTTTATGCGACACATGGCTCGCGACTCCTCCTCTCCCCTCCCTCTACCCCCTTCACTTCTGCTCCTCTTCTGCCCCCTTTCCCGGCTAACGGTTGTTTACGCTACAATATCGACTTAAATAGAGACATGAAACATGCAGAGGACGCAGAAGGTAAAACAATTCCAAAATACTAAAAAAAATCCTGAATTATAAGAAACAGCAAGGTTTAGCGCAAGCGGACAACGAAATATTTATTTTCCAAAGACAGATTTTGTGTTAAATATTACTTTAAAAAAGACCTCTGTTGTAAATACAACGATATCAGCGTCAATCAGAAGCTCAAGAAAAGTCCCACCTATATTGCAGGTATGCCTGTCAGGTCAGAGAAAAACAAGAAACATTCAGAAGAACACCTTTAAAAAAACTCACCCAGTGCTATTTCACACAACTGTTATTAAGTTGTTATTAGGCTATAATATGCCATAACAATTACGAAACGATAAAAATTTGACATTTTAAAGTCAGCACTTTGTAGCTTCTCGCCGAAGCTCTGGCACTCGCTGCCTTTCCCCTTTCCTCAACACAGAATTTGATGGCTCATCTTAGAAGATCGTCCAGCAAATAAGAATTATAATTCATGAATGATCACTGCAAGAACACGGATCGGAAAAGTCACAAAATAAAGCTAAACGCAAATTTCCTCCGGAAATAAAACAGTATTTCACCACCGAAGAAAAAACTATTCCTAGTCAGGTCCACTGAAAAAGTGCTCACAAAGGTTGATGGGCGGGTTAATAAAAACGAAGGGTAAGACCAACCGAATTAGTCAGATGTCCCGAAATGCCGAAGTCACAAATCTTGACTGCACCCTGCTTGTTGAGCAAAATATTTGACGGCTTTACATCTCGATGGATGAGATTCATTTGTTCTTTCATAAAGTTTAAACCCTCGACTACCTGCAAACTCTACTAGTCAATCCCACACAAGATATTAGCTTAATTCTCAACACAGCTCCTACCTCGAATTCTCCGCTCTTTTTTTCCAAGCGTACCGTCTCCTAAACCGCTCTCGACAAGGCCTGCATCTCTCGATAATACTAAAGTTTACATGTGAAAAAACCCGCAGAAACGAGAAAACTCCGACCTAGACCACCTCTCGCTCTTTCATCAAGGAAGTTCCGAACGACATAGTCCACGGGGTTCATTCAAAGTAATACAGCAAATTATTTTCTCAAATGCAATGCGCCGCGAAGCAGGCCTAGAAGTTGCCATTATGGAAGCGTAACGCATATAGTGGAATGATCCGATCATCAACACAACGCTCTGAAATCATATCCACACAAGATCTAAAACAGTGCTTCCTGCCAGCCGCTTGCTGTATTGCATTCTGCACTGTTCTAATACAGTTCCATAAGTGCTTACCAAAATGAAAGCGCACACTGATTTTTATTGTCCTTAACTGATACTGCAACAGGCACTGCTTACTGTCTACGAAAAGACAGCAAATTTGTGTACTATACTCAATGCATAAAACCAACAGTTAGGATTATTTACAGTGCTCACGGTCTTCTCGATTAAACTCCACCGATCATTGCTTCAGGTAAATAAAAGTTTGCTCGACTTTTGCATGTAACGGAAATTTTCGCCAATCCCTAAAAAGCACTAGCTTAAAACTAAATTTACTAGTAATACTTGGTCTACCAAAGAATGAAGAAAAATTTGCTTACTACGATGCTACTATGCTTTTACATTCGTTTTGATTTTCAACAACATCTTTCTCTAGAAATGTTAAACACATTTCGGCGTTACCACCATTTTCGGCTAACAGTCGCATTCAAAAGTTACGGCTCTGTTCAGGATTAATGTCAAAAACAAATTGAAAGGCACCGTGAGGAGGAACGAAGAAGAAAAAAATGGAAAAAAATAGACTGTAAATAATGTAGATGAAAGTTGACGTTACAACCATTTTCGAAAACTGGGAGATTGTAGTTCATTTATGACCCTTTCATAAGATTTCTCTGCCGAGAATATCTTCTTGTTTCTGGACATTTCCCAGACCAAGCGTTCCTTTCATATCTTTCAACTCCATTTAGAGTCACATACCGCGAGAGCGCATTTGGCAATGAACATTTCAGGAAGACGCCGACCCGAGTCAATGGTCATTCGATAGAACTTGTCCAAAGATGTGTCCATCACTTCCATGCAAATCCACACATCTCCCTCTCGAAACATCGCCCCATAGAATCGAACCATATGCAAAAAAAATCGGTATCAGACCCTCTTTGCACTTGACACGTGTAACAATAAAATCCTGCCCCTCCCCCTTACGCATTCTTGAAACAAAAAAAACCCGTAAAGATGACGTCATCGCCACATACTTCTTAACCTCAGTTACTGAAATTTAAACCTCAGCTAAACGATCTGAGTCGAAAAATAAAGATCGGTGGATTTCGGCAAAACGCAGCCGATAGTGTCTTGGTCAAAATCATGGAATCATGGCCTCCGACGCATCCGGGAACACGTAACTACCCGATCGACAGACTGCGACCGCACTTAACCAATCAAAATAAACGGTCAATCCGCTTCCACCTCCCCTTTCAGAGAACGGCAGAAAGAGTTCCCACCCCTCCCCCCACTACTCCTCCTTATACACACTTCCTCCATCAAAACCAATATAAAACAGTACAGATTTCTACAGAAAAAAGCCCAACTCAGCAAAAGCTGGAAAAAGATACTCTCTACACCCTTGAAACCCGTGGGCTTTACGGCTGTTGTGTGCTTCATTTAAATTATTTCTAGAGGCATTCAAAATTTATACTTCACACTGTACTATTTTATAGAATTGTGGGAAAGACTGATGAAAAGCAAATGCTTGAGCATGACACCCATACCTGCAGGAAGTCTTACAAGTCTTACGTTCCAAGGTACAGGAGATGCAGCTCAGGTAGCACGATGTATTAAGTATGATGCATGGTATGAGAACGAACATAGAATCACTTACCTGCGGGCAGCAGTCACTCTTCATGCAGGCCTGCAACTCAATAAGCATCCTTTTCTGACTTTCGTCGTTTATGGATGAGTGTATTCTCTGAAAGCAACCTAATTAGCTCTTCGTTCTCCATTGACCTAAATGGCTGATCATAACATCAGGCTCTACGGGCGGGCAATCAGCAAAGGCAGAAGGAGAGTGAGTATTACCTAAATCATTCATGAATGTTGCGATGAAACCAAAAATATTTTTGTTTGAAATCTGTAGCTTACTAATAAGCGAAAGTCGCTGTTACGTTACCAACGTACAGCATCTTACTTCTTCGTATTTTCGCCACGGTCTACCCTGTCTTGACAATCGGTAGAGACTGAACTCCACTGATCAATCAATGGCCAACCTCATGACTTCATGCCACCACTCTAATTACACTCCGCTATGGCGACGTGATACGACACATCTCTTGCCGTTGCTGTGTGCGCGCACCAAGTATTTTTTTGCTATGTAAATACCGTTTAACGCTGCCCCGGAAAGGGAAAAATACAAGCACCACAAATCGAAATTCAAGAAAGAACACCATTGGACAAAAGTATCGAAGAAGCGAAAAAAAAAAAAAAAAAACGGGGGAAGATGCGCGTTATTAGTAGAGAAGATAGGAAAGCACAACAGGCAAAGGAAATTCGAACCTCCACCTCTCTCCTCTCGGAAGAACGATCTTAACCGTTCAGCTACTGCCTTAAATTGCACTTTCCCCTATTAACCCATTTCTAAAGCGATGACTATATAAAGTATCGAAAAAGCGAAAAAAAAAAAAAAAACGGGGGAAGATGCGCGTTATTAGTAGAGAAGATAGGAAAGCACAACAGGCAAAGGAAATTCGAACCTCCACCTCTCTCCATTCGGAAGAACGATCTTAACCGTTCAGCTACTGCCTTAAATTGCACTTTCCCCTATTAACCCATTTCTAAAGCGATGACTATATAGTCTGCCCTGTATGCGGCAGGCAGCATGCTACCTGCCGCATCCAATCTGGTAGCAAACATTGGCATTTGGCATCTGCTCGTCTGAAATGGTTAAAAAAGGAGAAGCGCAATGTGGGGCAATACCTCAGTGGTTAAGAGCAGCCCTCACCCGCATATTGAAGATGGAGGTTGCCGCTAGCAGCATGCCCACCAGAATGCTCTGAGCGAGTTCTCTGGAAGGCACAACCTGCCTCCGCTTTTGTTGCACCCTGTACTTTTCGCACTTCTCGTACTAATGATCTCTTAACAGTGTTTTGCATCACACATCTAAGAAGACGATACAAAAAATTACGCACTCTCGCTACACGGCAATCAGCAATACACCAATTTATCGCACAACAAATGAGGGGTTGCAAAACTGAATAGCTGATTATCGCTGCCAAGCGTTATATCACGAGTATTTATCGCGTCGTCCCATATTCTCACCAAAATCACTATAACACGAACAGAGACTAAGAAGACTGACTTCATCATTGCGTATGGTCTCTCCTCTCTCTCTCCAGCCCCCCCCCCCCC
>JPKZ01022849.1:2689-18517 GCA_000803305.1 Toxocara canis
CACCTCTTCCCCCCCCCCCAATAAAAAAAAGAATCCTGGTGAGCCAAATACACTAAAGACAACATACAAAGAAGACTGATGGCGCAAACGAAACTATCCAAAATATTCAATAAAAAGAAACAGTGAGAAAGATAAACTTTAAGAAACGATCGCCGATTAAGTTAAACCTCTTTTTTTTGGCTTCTTTCGACGCTGAACTGTCACGTCCACTACTCGTACGCACAAGTGAAAGCAAACCCGAGAAGCTGACTGCGTGAAAACCTGATCCGAGAGAACGTCTAAAATCATTACCCCGTCAGCTTTGTATGGTTAGCAAAAACTTCTCATCTGCTGTCTTCTCAAAAGGCAAAAACGAGGATATAAATGATAAGTTTAACGAGAACTATCATGAAAGCATCAGAAGTGTCTTGAAAGCGCGATCAGCTATCATGGAGGAGTTTAACACCTTCTAAGCTCTGATAGTGACCGCAACTTTCAAATATTTCGGTTTGCGAATCCTTTTCATTTTTGTTTTCGACACTTTTCTCTTCGACAAGTTCTCCTTTCATTACTTTTTTTCTCATTTTTTGGAAGAGTTATGGACTCAGCTCGACAGCGGGCTGGCACTGGCGAACATAACTTCCCCTCTCCGTCCTGCCTTCACACATCCATGCCTGTTACATCGTAATGACAGCAATATCTGAGAATATCCCCACTGTCGTCGCACAAATAGTAACTGAGCAAGACAACGGCTATCCTGTTCAAAAAGGCTCCAAATGAAAACCACACGCCTTCTAGGCCGCAGGACTAGATGGCAACAGAAGCATTATTAGCAGTTTGTTCCCAGCTAGCAATTTTAAGCGTTCCAAAATCACCTCTTCACTCATGTGATTACCACATGCTCTCCTCAAAATAGTATCGTAACTCTTCACCAGTCACCTCACAGCTACAATAAATCTATTTTACCCAATCTTCCCCAGCATGCTTCCATAACAGCAGCAACCAACAGTAAATTAAAAGTAAAGTTAGAAAGCGGAAAAGACATTAGGAGTAAAAAACGTGCAAAATACTCGAAATACCTCGGCGGAGCTCCGTTATTTACGACTGGTGCAAGAAGGGCACCAGATGACGCTGCGGCTGCCACCCCAGCCGCAACTGGTGAGAGAACAGTGATCAGTGTAAACAATCTGAAACAACAGTTCACACACAACGCAATACGCTATCATACTAAATGAAAGGATGCAAATAAATAAAATGCTGCGAGCCGTCCCCACACGTCAAACATCATAACATACCAGTCCTCTTAATGACAGAGATGGAATGTTTAAGGGGAATGAAAAATGAAGGCTAAGCTGACTCGTTCGAACGGAATGCCTCCAATGCATCAAATCAATCCCAGCGAAAAGATAATTTAGTCTAAAGATAGAAACAAATTTAAGAGCAAAACTGTATTGGAGAGGTTCCTGCGATAACCCGCCTTCAAAAAGAGGGGCTGGGTTTCAAGATGAGGGAAGCCGGGGGAGGGGTGGGGGGAGGCGGAGGGGTAGGGTAAACTGGGAGGGAGAACTACATGAGGGGAGGAGCATAAATAAATGAATTAAACTGGATTATTGTACTTGCTAAAAGCTGGGGAATGAAGAAAGGACGTCATAAAGGCTTTTTGCGTATAATGAAATTTTAAAAACATACATGATTCGTCAACATTACTTTTCCACCTGCCAGAAGGCAATTTTGCCGGGTTCACAACAACGAACAACGACCCTTAATAATCTTTTCTTCTCTTAAAACGAGTGATGCTAATATATAATCATTTCAGTGCCTAACGCCAACCTGATTACGGAACGAATGAATCGAGCGATAATGAAGTCGACATCCGGGTCACGTTTATCACTGCCAGAATCCTTTTTGTTAGATTCCGCAATCAGCGTGTTCAAGAGCGAGTCCATGTGCTGGAACAAACCAGATCTATTTGTTAGAAAAAAATTCTCGACTGAGATGAAAGAACGCATTCGATCTGCTGATATTTTGAGAAATTCGGTTCAGTTCTCCTTCCTGGTGGCTGCAACAACGATTTCTGCGCGAAAATATACTTAAATTTGAACAAAATCAAAGGAAATATAAATAAAGTGAGGAAGTGAAATTAAATGAATGTGGCAGCAGAAGACATCTAAAACGCCCGATTCGCGAACGGATCAGAGGAGGCACTCCACATACGAAACAATTTCGACCATAGCGGGACCGACGTAAGGCCCTCAACGTTCGCAAGTTAATTGATTCGACCCTCCACGTTGGGTCTTTTAAAGCAGAATCGGCTAAATGGAACAGGATTGTAAACATCATTTGTCATCTCTCTTATACTAGTGAAAAATCGCTATATCGGGTCATTCATCATCATTCTTTTCAAACGATATGACGGAAAACACATACGGCCATAATTCCTCTAAAATATTTTGCACTCTCACTTACAATGCCTCAAAGAGATATATCGCACTCGAACGAACGTTCCAACGCTTTTTGCTTGAAAAAAAGGTTACGTCTTAGTCAACAAAAATTTACGGGCAGAACATGTTAGCTGTCGCCAAGAGAAGCATAAATCAAACAGCAAGTAGCCGTATAAAAAATAAAACTATATGAACAGATGATACCGCTTCGGTGCACTTGGCGAGCAAAGTGAACACAAATTTATCCAAGTGGGAAGTGCCGCTTTGCTGGTTCAGATGGAACACCTCCTCTATTACCAACACATCCCTTAAATATATACAATATCATTATCGTAAACATATACTCAAAAAAGAAAACGACTGAATATCGCATGGCCGTAGGATGAATCAATAACCACCTCAAACCACTGTGAATTCATAAAAATTTCACTAGCAGAGAAAACGAAAAATAAATAAACATAGCCGCATAAAAAACTATACATCGTTACCTACGGCACTCACGCCATACGGGAAAAAAATTTATCTACCACTTAACGTGCGGTGTTGAACCGAGAAAAATTCTCGCTTAACGATACTAACAGCAGCGAAGTAAACTGAAGTTAGCTATATAACCTCACTCCCTCCCCCTCCTCCTCATGCTTATCCTCATGATGCAATTTACACCATTTATACGTCCTCGGCATGCATGGCTGTTCGACTGTGTAATTAAACGTTGCAAAGATAAAAATCGAAATAAAAATACAATAAGTATGTGAATGTAATCAACGCGTAGATTTACTTTTGTGGCCATTTGACGCCAAGCATGATAAGACTTTTCACCGACTGCCAATCGGTAAGCAGCTTCATGAAAGCCGTTCGCGCGAACTTTGGCGGCTCAAGATCATGTTCCGGTGTCACACCATCTGAAATCAGTTAACCCTTCTTATGCATCGTTTTGCACAAATTCAACTCAACACTAAAGAAACGAGCCGATCATCTGAACGAAAGCCTTAGCACCGAACAATGTAACTGGCTTTGATCATCACAAGATAGGAACCTGAGAAACCAAAACTTATTGATGGAGGGAGGGGGGGGGGGGGGGGGGGGGGTGTAAGCTAGGAGGAGGTGAAGTTGGGGAAAATCGGAGAGAATGCTCATGAACATGAAAGAAAAAAAGCAAAGGAGGAGTTCAGAATATGAAGAATCGAGCGATCTAGTTACCCAGGTGACATACACCTCCACCAAGGTGGGAGGGGAGGGGGAGGGAGGGAGTATATCGCAAGCCAGTTTCGGGCTGCAGTCGCAACTCGCCCAAAGAAAATAAGTATGAAAGGGAAAGAGTGAGAGAAAGGAAGAAGTTATGGGAAAAGAGAAACTGAGGTCGCACACACATACAAAAGGCAAGACAAGTCTTATAAATCAATGAATGTTGATGCACGTTGAAGATGCACGCGTTGAAGATGTTGAAGATGCACGCGAGATGAAGTACAGGCAAGACAAGTCATCACAAGCACCAGTCTTCCTAACAAATGTTCGTCGAATTTTTATATAACGTCGCTGAATTTATAGTTCTGTGATGTAGTAATTAATGTTAATTGTTTTTTGATTATATGTTGTTGTTTAGCAACAGGCAGTGATGTGAGTCTTCCTAGCGCTAACAGGATTCAGGTGTTTATCAGTGATGCTATCTTTGGTACTGGAAATGCACAGTATTCTTAGGGAGGATTCTGTAATAACTAGCATCATTTCTTCTCATGGATATAATCGATTCACTGAGCCGGCGTACAACTTAAGACTTAGCCGGCGTACCTCTTTCAATCCTATATATGGAGTACTTATTTTCAGTTTCACTCATTTGTGCATATTAGTCGGAAGTTATTTGCAAGTGATAGTGATTTTCGTGCTTAGGGCAAAAGTGCGAAATAGAGCTGTGAATGTGAATAAAACGTGGTCGCTGATCTATCACTTAAAATTGTATCATATGCGAGCGATCACTTTGAAAATTAACCACGATTACAGGTTTTTTCAACTCATTGAAATGTAATTGAGTGATGACAAAAGGCTATAGCATGTATAGCACAAGTTTATGTAAAAAATTTCATGTATTAGTATATTTGTTAACAAACTTGAATACTCGAGTGATGATTTTATTTTGTTTGTTGATTTTGATTTTCCTGAATATGGTTGCGGTGATGTGTAACACGTGACTAGTGCTACCAAATCATTTACCTGGATAGTTGGGAGAACCAAATGCGAAGAGATAGATTATGTGGAAATGGCGCATTCAGAATTTGGATGGCCGAAAGGAACCGTCAACCGAACCGAACACTGTGGCCCATCTCTCATGATCGTGTTCTTTTCCACGTCTTTAGGTGAAGAACAGATAGTAAAGTTCTTAGTCTTGCTTAATAACGCGTGTGTGGTTACAATGGAATATTCGAATAATGGCCCCAGTCAGTTTCGTGACCTCTGAGAAGTGCTGGAAGTCGAGGGGTAGAATGGAATCGTCGAATCAGTGGAAGTGACAGCACATGATCGCCCTATTTGGCAGAACTAGTTGCACATTCACCAAAACTAAAACTTCCCCAACAATCTACGCCTTTGTGCACAACAAAAATCAGCAACCAAACACGAGTTTGGAGATTCTCATCCCACTAAATTTACATGGGCACACATCAACAATTCGAAATGATAAACGGACATAATTCGCAGCTCGTTCACAGCTAGCTTAACCGCTGACTATGAGCGTGGTTAATGTTAATGCTAATACTCAATTTAATAGCAACTCAACAGCGAACGTAATACACAGGAAATAAAAATACCTGAAGAAGCCTGTGACTTTGGCTTATTGGAGGAGGCTCTTCTCTGATAGTGCTCCTGTTCGACAAGTTGCCTACCCACCGTTCGGGCCAGAAATAACATCAGATGTTCACCTCTGAAATATGAAACAAACTGTAAAAGATTTGCTAACAGCTGGGAATCAGCGTGAAAAATGCTTCAAATACACTTAACGAACTGGAATCGATTCCCACAACTACCAACTCAGAGCGCTTGATAAGAAACGAGGTGAATCTAACAACAGTAATGGAAGGCCTTAATTGATGTCACACGCTTAACAACGCAAAAAAACTGCAACAAAAAACCACAGAGCAATCTTAGCAATCGCCAGCTCCCGATTTGAAAACAGCGATCCCGTTTGCCAAAAAATGCGGTAAGTCCTGACTTTTACTGAAGGCTGCGAGAAGAGCGCATCAAATGTGATTCTGACGAACATCATAAAATAAAAGTAAAGCAAAAAAAAAAAAAACTGCTAAGAGAGAAGCATACCTCGAATCGACCTGGTTGATGAGGTGAGTGCAATGCAGCATCGTTTCCAGCAATTTTTCACGACGAACAGTATTACCAGAGACAAGCGCCTTGCATGAGCACTTTTCCCAGCAATCGCAATAAGCAGTAGGTGAAGTACGCTTCAACCTAGAAACGATGTCGTTTCCACGTTGCAACAAATAAACAGTTTCAATCATTCCGACAACCAAAATTTTCTTAAGATCTTGACTAAGCCGAGGCTGACTAAAGAGAGGAATACGGATATCATACCAATAAAGCGAATCAAGTTAAGTGATAAAGTGACACCACAGGCGCTCTGATGGAGGTCTGAAGGAAGAAAATATAGCTACTGCATCCCTGGCAGCTGTGAATTGATTAGACCGTCATGGAAAAAAATCCTTAAAATTCGCTTTTCAGGATTGCGACAAAACATCGGGATGATATGGAATAATTTGCATACTTTTTCGTTAATGCTGTAATCCAGCTAACCACAAAAGTCGCTTAAGTCGGTTACCGCACACCCTTAAATTGATCGCAGCATTCACCGGATTATCCTATGCTTTGCCAAAAAAGCGAGGCAGACGCTAACAGAAACCAATCATGTTCGCTTTTTGTTTTCAATTGATAAGCTAATACTCCTAATCAAATAACCCTGTTGCAACCAAAGTACACCAATCTTCACAGCTACGCCAACATCCCCTCAACGTATCGTTAATTTCCGCCTTTATGCTAATGGCAGCTCATCAAAACAAAAATTCGATGAGGAAGTGAATATAACATAACAAAAATTTTCCGGACAGCCAGTCTAGTGCCAAGATCAAGAGGCAGGCTAGTGAAACTTACTTGCAGTCATGGTTGCGATGACAGGTAAACGCACATTCCGTACAGCAGCACAACGTTCCGACCAGACCGCATGTCTTGCACTCGAATATGTCCTTAAACACAGTACACCATCAGCGACATCTTCTACAGACGGAAACATCAATCACTTCTCACATTTAATTTTAAAAACATTTCGCACTCTTCTATCACACCGAGCAGCGCACTTCTGGAAATATTCAAAGCTGGCACAATTTTTCCCCCTCCCCTCGTCACCGTACGCTTCTTTACGATTCATATAAAGCTAGCGTGTTAAAGAAAAAGCAGCCCAGGCTGCAGCAACAGACGAGACGCTTTCTAACGACCGATTCCAGAGACTCCTTTTTCAAATACTGATAAACAGAGGTGCGCTAGAAGACCAGTCATAATGCTTAACTATGAAAAAGAAAGCAACGCAAATGGACAATTGAGCGCAAATAAATTCAAGGAACATTCTTTGGGCAATACGATGAGGCGAATGCCAAAATGCTCCATTTTTAGCAAGCCAGCAACGCCGCGCTCTTACTGTAAGCATACCATCGCAATTCAATTTCCTCTTCAGTTCAGCAAAGAAGTAAAGGAATCCAACTGCGAACTAGACAAGTCAGAACAAAAGTGATTAGTGCGCAATCAAGCAAAGGAACGCTGCTCACCTGGTTGATATGTTCATCGCCAGTCCAAGTGAAACTGCACGTGTCGTTAACGCAAAGCACGAAAAGCGGCGAGTCGTCTGGTTTACTGCCCGCTGGGAATATCGCCGCATTCACGATCGCTTCTGGCGTTTGCTTCTTGCCCGGAACTACTTAAAAGGATTGATGGCTAAACCTATTTCGCATCACAAGAAACCAATTTAAAAGCTCTAAACAATAACAAAAAGCTGCGGTACATAGATAACCGGAGGCACTAACCAGATCGCACCGAACGCAGCTGGAAGTAATACAAAACCCTGCCCTATTTTGCTCTCTTCATAAGCGATTTTGATAACGGCATGAAACCTCTCATGAACTGGACATTTGAGAAAGCAAAATTGATCTAATACCATTTTAGTCGCCCCTCGTTCGCCTCATCCCTTTCCCCCTCCTCCCACCAACTAAGCCCATCCTCCTTTCCCAAGCAATCCAGCCCATCTCACCTTTACTACGCAAGCATATACGATGAACAAGTGCTAGAAGTCACCGAAAATTACCATTGCCAAAAATCAGAATGGGCTCTCAGGGATTACGCACCGTGTCGAACCATAAAATTAGAATCCAGCGGGTCGCAGCAAACAATGATGCACCGTACCCTGCCCCACGTTGGAGGCCGAAAATCAAATTCTGCGAAATGCCTGACGTCCGAGTTCTCACCGAAATGTCAAAGCATCCGATTAGGCTTCTCGTCCTTCCATCCCCCTCCCCTCCCCGACTGTGCATTAAAAAAAGCACTGTACGGTTGTAATGTTACTCTCACATTCAAAGGCGAGGGGAACAAATCAAAAATTATCCTGCCAAAAGAATACGCACCGAATGCTGCACAAAAAAAAAAGAAATTTTCATTTATGCAATTGGGATGTGTAGCAAAAGAAATCGTTAAGAACGACTGCGCTGACAAAACGGTACCAAAAAAGAATAAAAGCACCTTCGAAGTGCCTAAAAATGCACGACCTGCAACTTATCAACACAACTCCTTAATTTTCGGCAAAACGCCGAATTCTTATCGGGCAGCTATTCCCACAAATCCTATATCCAGATCGAAACCGAAATCTGCTAAGACGCCGAACAATGAACTTAGCGTTCGGCGGTATGATTTTCCCAACATTAACTGAAACATACCAGTGGTTCCTGCATCTCTTTGAAGAATCTCAATGGCCATCCAGATCACACAAGCGGCCGAATAAGCGCGCATGTTGATTGCACACATAAAAGGTGTATGCCCGTTTATGTCTCTGAAAATGTACATTCTCGATGTGCTCGTTGATCTACAAGTGCTCATACACAAGCCGCCATTCACTTCCGCAAAAAAACGAAATTTCTTTTCAACAAAAGTTTGAACTGATTCTTTTATTATCCAACTTTCAAACGCTTCGACTAAGCGCATTCAGATTTTAATCAACTGCGGTCGCTTTCAGTCAAGATGTGAGAATTTTCAAAGTTGCCATTTTCGCATTGTGTTCCAGGCAATTGGCCCTCGAGGATACTAAGCTCCGAGAACGAATTATCTGTCGTCTCAGCGGCCCCACCGAATAAGAGCTTTCGGTGGGTAGGAGGACAACGGACCGGATAGAGCAATGTCAAACGCATCCGCTGGATAGAAATAAACATAAAAGGACTTAACCGGACTAAACGAAACTCCCTAGGACTACCGCATGCAAGGGAATCAGTATGCTTATCAAACCCAGTTTTGTGCTCAGGCAGCTAATCTGACTATACAAACAGATGACAGAAATGCAGAAAAGAACAATTACCGCGAGCAGAGACATCTCCACTAAATGTTACTATTATTTCTCTGCAGTCAATGCTTTTCTACTCACTCACTAAAAAAGAACGCCACACATACAAAATTTAGAGTTAAATCTTGTCAGAAGACACTCTAATCGTTTAATAATTAAACTCGTCAAGCGAAATGCGAACCTCCACGGCCGATGACATAGTTCGCCCCTTATTTCTTCATTATCATCACTCACAATGCAAAACCGTTGTTCACTCCAAAGGAGCGTGAGCTTGACCATTTATGCTTCATTTATGACCGTATTTGCTGGATGTGAATGGCAGACAGAAATCTTAGCATAACGATAAGTAATGATTAGCTCAGCAGAGATCTCTAATTTTAAATGATCGAATGTTGAAACACAACACTGTGTTGAAATTCGGCTGAAAACATTGTGTTGAAAAACAAAACACAACATTGTTGAAACACAACAAATTCGGTTGATAATTTTTCACAACAGGAGGCACACGTTATGAAAATTTCACCTAGCAGGAACGTTTGCCGATATACGCTGGGAAAACCTCCTTTGGCGCTTTCTTTTAAGGTTTCTCGTTCATTTGAATGAACTGTAATTAAATCAGCCGGTAAAATAGTAACACTGCGATTTTGCTCCTGTCAAAAAGTCTCCCATGTGTTTCAAACCAGCTGGCAAAAGACTCAATTTCTTTACATAAATTTATGATAATAAAACATCTTGAGAAGAACTTAGTGGCTTTTGTTTTACAATGGTTTTCAGTTAAGGCGACCATCGTTCACTGATGAGTACGCGTAATGGTGCTCGCAAAACTTCTCTACCCGCACTTTTTTTCTGCAAATCGACACAAAACTCAAATGTGCTTGTCAATAACCTCTGCCACGCTTGCGCGTCGAACGCTATCAGCGATCACATATGAGAGAGGATAAAAGCATGTTAGGTATAAACCATTTCACTCATTTGTTCGGTCTCTTGCCCTTAATCCTCTAGATTAAGCTACAGGCTGACGAAGAGGTTAAACAAGCATCCCATTAGCAAGCGAAACGCTTAATACCAATATTGTACTACATCCGTTTACAGAAAAAAAAAACAAAACAAACGTTTTGAAAGAGATGGAACTAGAATGAACATAAATGCGAAATTGTCTATAAGGGCATCAAAGTCCAGAAAGAGGGGGGCTGGGAAGAACGAGAACAAAAAACAGTAAACGAACCTTGTAGACAGCAGATCGTAGAGGTGTGGTGACGTCGTTGAATGTCGGCAAAGCGTCTTCACTATTTCAATCGCGTTTAACTGGCGTTGCTTCGGCTCGGCGACTGGTGACACTAGTATGGGCATAGAACCTACAATTAAAGAATGCACCTCTTACTTAACTGCCCATCACCTGCAACACGAACCAACCAAATAATCAGTCATCCTCTCCCCTCAATTCCAATCAGCACGATAAGCAAACCGACTGATAAATCGCACGAAAAAAAAAAAGAATTAAAAAAAAGCATTACTGCAGGCCGAAATTTTCGAAGACTTTAACTGCAAATCCAAAGCTTTTCAAGCTTTTAACCTCCGTCGTTACATGTTCTCATTCAATAAAAATCGGGACCGCTTCTACAGATCGATGCCACCGTCGATGCTTTTGCAAAGTGACCGTAAAATATCCTCGAGAGACTCCAACAAATTCGGTGGAAAACGTTGGCTAGCAAGAAGCGCCGTGCGCGTCACCCATGCGCAATGGATGAGTGCATACTCTCTCCCCTCCTCTCTCGCATATTCCGTAAGAAAGAACAAATCTCGCGTCTGGACTGGCAGAATTATGATAGATAAAGCTAGAAAGTGTCGCGTGCGAGGATTCTTGAAACAAGCATTGAACCGTCGCTTGCTAGGGCTGCTCAGACAACCACTGACCCTTCGCCTGCGAGAGGGCCAGAAGCAATTACTGACCGTTTGCATGCGACCCCAAGGAACCAGTGACCGAAACCTTGGATGTAAACCGACCCTTCGTATAGCCTCAGAACTTTATGCTCCATATCTTTAGTTTTACATTAATAATTTTACATTCACATTTCTGCGCCTGCTGATGGCCTCTTCGCCTTTGCATTTGCTAAAGGCCTTATTTTCAACAGTTTGATCCATGTCTTCTGTATAACAAATACATCCCCAACAACGCACCTGCAATCTGCAACGGCCTAGAAACGGCCAAATATGAAGAAGCTACTGTAAGTGTAAAACATACAGTCCTTGACGTCTTCGAAAAACAGCGCCGCCTTTTTGTTGTCTTCGAAGCTCTTCGCAATGTCTGCGAGAACTGAAAAAGAAAAGTGCATAAAAACAATGGACAGCATCGTGACACGAAGCATAGCTATCAATGTTGGTTGCAGTTAAGTGAAAAAAAAGTGGGGCAGTGGAGTGCACAGTTGCAAATAACCAAAACAAAGTTAAAAAAGTACAAGTCCCCTGAACAAATAATTTTCTGCTAAGCAATGACTAACCATCTTCAACGTTGCTCACTTCGTGACCCGCACGACGCATCGGATTCATCAGTTCTCGCAAGAACAGCTCTTCCCTAAAATTAAAAACACCACACATTCATTAACATATCACTGATGGCACGTAACACGCTTAAACCCGCATAACCTCCATACAACTTCAATGCATGATCGCGCTGCAAAGCATGAATCTGACACAACTCCGTCAAACTGGTTCGTCTTTGGCCCTCTAACAATCGCCAAATTCAAGCAAGAAAAAAAATACTCTGATTCCACCTTCCAGTTCAAAGGATGAATTTACCCTTGTTCCGAAATTGGTCTGATCCGAAAGAAAGCATGGTTCAGAGATTCGAAGACTTCCAGGAAAAAGAAATTTTTTTCCAAACAAATACAAAAAGAATAAATTTCTGATTCCGAACTCTGCACTGCTAATACTTACTTAGTGCGGATGGATCAACACTATTCGAAATTCTTCAGCGTTCAAAATTAGTTACTGGAATGAAAGCGACTAAGAACAAGCTTATCGTGCACATTGAACGTCTGCATTTAATTTGCTCACGGGTATAAATTCTCACATTCTTAGAAGCGCTCGCTATATTTTTGCACGCTAAAGGTCATCGACTTCCCTTCTCCTCCTTCGATTTTGCTTAATCACAGAGAATGAACACCACCAGAGGCTCGCTAAGCCATACACAAATTTACTGCCCTTGAACGACGCTCCACAATCATAGTTATCAGTTGAAAACGCCAATTCCTAATTAGATCAATCCAAGACATCATGTTATTCTCTTATTTCAAAGTAAGCATGCAAGCGCAGAAAGAGCAACGAAGGGGGGAAATAGATGATCAGAAAAAATTACGCGGATGAATTCGCGATATTTACGCCGAATATTCACCCAAAAAAAGCACCTCTCGTTACAGCAGTAATATCATTTCACTAACTGCGGTGCCAAAGCAGAAAAACAAATTTTAACATGACAAAGCACTCGCCGAACAAGTAGCTAATAAACAAAGCAAAAAACAAACCCCGCTGCCTCCGCGCCACGCCTTCTCAGAATTCTCTGCCATCTCTGGTCGTATGAAGCACGTGTCTGTTCGGCTGCCGTCATCTCAACTCCTTTAATGATAAACGCAACTATACTCGAAAAAGCAGAGTGACCTCATCATTCCCATACTACACAATCAGGCTCGTCTCGTGCTGCCCACGGCTGTGCGATGAGGTGGAAGACCCCAGCAACCATTAATTTCTTCCGCTCCATCGATCAGTTTTAACCGCGCTAAAAGAAAGTCCACAACGCAGTGCAACTTACCACTTCCCGACACTACCTTCAAAGAATTGAGTACCCATAGCGAACTGGTTCATGTATATGAAATTTAACCATCATTTTGAAATTTCAGACGAATCACTTTTCGACACAATGCGCAAGAACAAAACAAGCCACTTTTAAGTGCAACATTTACGCCACTTCCTCTTTAGGAATAGAGTCAAACATGAAGAAATAATCACGTGGTTGTTGAGGTGTCGTCTTTCTGTCGAAGTCAACAGGCACGTCTACAGTATCCTCGTCGTCTCTGTTCGTGCTGGAGAAAGCGTTCATCACGGCTGCATGCAGGATATTACGGTTACCATCGCAGCGCGAATGTGCCACCTCGGCAGCGATTGTATCCACTGAAAACCAATTAGCACGTTTTTTTGAACGAAGTTAAGAGTCTATGAATTCGTAACTTTTCGAAGTAAGGATGGGGGAAGTTGAGGGAGGAGAGGCTTATTTAAGCTAAGACTACGGCAAGAAGCTTCGCTGAGCGGTGTTTTCAGCAAGATTATCCTTGGCACTTCGCAGTATTGCTTTAGTTAAGGTTGGAAGGTAAAAGGTGTCAAATCTGGCTATGGAGGATCAGGAGATTATTTACCTTTCGCTGTGCTCAGAAAAGCCGAATTCGGGCACACCAGGTTCTCATAGCCTAATCTCCCACTTCGGTACCTCCCAAGCTCCGATGACCTTACCCCTAGACAGTGGTCCTCGAACCCTGAGCACTCACAGTCTTAAACTTTGCCTAAAAAATTCGTAAGCTCTATAGCCTCACCCTTACACTGCGAAGGCCGAGCCTCTCATTCTCTTATCTATTTCTTTTGCTTTCCGCAAATACGATAGCACAAATTTCTTCTTTCCTCTCGAAGTAAGACCACCTCCGTAGTATTCCACCTCGTCATATAAACCACATTTTTTTCTCAGCACCAACTTTCCAAAGTAGAACAACGTCAAGGGATGGTGTAAAATAAACAATCGATTAGGAGATCATCACGAAGCATCACAACTAATCATCCAACGAAGCAATCAAAGTGTGCATATCATAAAATTCAAAATGGCCGCTGCATGTGCTTCTTTCAGTGGGACACTTCATTGAAACAAGGCTCCTGAAAAGAGCGCTGGTCTATTCCGATGATGCACAATGCCAAAAAGCACAATCAGCATCATAACATCGTGTGCTATTCTTCGTGATGTGCAAAGGAACCTCGATCACATCCTACGGAAAAATTAAGAAACAAAGAGCGCCTAATTGTTAAAAGAACAGTAATAAAAGAAACCGGATTCTTTCTTCAAAGCATCCAGAACTGCTTCAACACCCTTCGCATCACAGTAGAGCACAGTCTGCATCAGCGATGGAATACGCGGATGAGTAGAGGATGGCGATGGCGCCACCAGTGTTACAAACACCGCTGTCCGAGTTACTTGCCGCGATGAGCCTTCAAAGGAAACCATCTTTAAGCGGTTTACCGAATATATACTTGCAACAAGTACCACCTCTGTTCGAGTGCACGCGCATACCTGCGCAGTACTTTCAACTACGAGATTAAGCTAGTTATGAAAGTTTTCAAGCACAATATGCTTCCCTACGGTGAACTCATGCCGAACCTCGAAAAAGTTTCCAAAAGAACACTTTAAAGCGGAAAAGAACTGGGTGCACTTTGCAACCGGTCAAAGCAACAAGCAACTTCGGGAAACACCCGTTCGTCTGCTAGGTGAAACTGCCGGAGCCTACTTCTTGGTACACACTCACTTCCTTTTGTTAATCTAGCACTGTAGCACAGCGCTGCAGTCTCCCCCTCCCCCTCTATGCTTTACTTGCTATGCAATGCTTTATAAAGGAAAATCGATTACGAGCTCCCTCTCGCTTATGCACCCCTCCCGTTTAAAAAACCCAGAAAATCATAAAACCCTGTACTTTAAAACGCGGTTTTACAGCGCACAACGCTTAAAACACCAAACACCTGCGAAGAGGTCCTTCAGAAATCGGAAGGCGGAACACGAAAACATTTGAATGTCGTTGCAGGGATTAACTTCACACGTTTTTGCAACTTCTACGTCAGCATCAAACACCACTAATTTGGATCGCTGCCCATCGTTGGTAATGCAGACATAGACTCCTTCATGTGCCGTATCGCTCTGACCTCCTGCTAACCTCTGTTCTCCTTACAGTCCAGTAAAATTCGTTCTCAAAACATAGAAAAAAAAATTCATTCTCATGCATATCATCTCCTTTGTAAACATATAAAAACAACTATTAAAAAATTCGCACTACTCCCTTTCGATGGATGAATTAGGCTTCGCAGCTTACGATTTCCCCAAAATTTTTCTTTCATCAAATACGACGCAGAATGAAAAAAAATACGCACAACTGCGCACCTTGTTCAAAATAACTACCACAAAAATGATATTTGCAGGAATGGAGAGAAAAGAAATTCACGGCATCACACTATGAAATCATCATGCATCTCGCTTCCGTTCAATGAATATTTTGTGAGTTGAATAATTAAGCAAAAGAAAAACTTACTACCGCCGCTGGACGAAGCTCCCCCACCACCCGTTTCAGCACTGTGTTCGGGAGGTCTCAAGCCGATAGCGAAACGATGGATCGGTGGCATACCGAAGTAGACAGGCTCTCGGAAGCCGCCCACCGCATCGCGACACATCGGTACCACTGAGCCGTTCCCATCTCGGATTACAACCAAAGATTCCTAAAATTAACCTTTAAAATTGCCCATTCCCACGAATGCAATTCCTGATCCCCCCATAATATGAGTCAGTTCGGCTGCGCTACTGCTGGGCCGTGTTCACCGCCACTTGCATCAAAAAGGGAAATTTAGAAACTCGGCTTTCACACAACAGTCTAACAAACGCAACCGAACGACACGATAAGCAATGAGCGGTTGGTGCTATTTGAACTTGAATACGCGGCAAACCCACAACCACACCGAATCGCAGTCGTTTTGATGAGAATGAGTTCGAGTGACATTATGTAAACGGGAAGGGGGGAGGGG
>JPKZ01022849.1:29260-43371 GCA_000803305.1 Toxocara canis
TCCATCCAACTCCTCACTCTATCTCCACCGCATTCACTAAATCGTCACCATATAAAAATTCGCAAAAACCTCTTCTTTCCCGGAAAACTCTCTCAACGATGAAAGCAAACCATGGCGCTATTGAGAAGACGCCTTTAAAACACAATATTGTTTTCATATTTTGTCCCAAAAAACAAAGTTTAGGCTGCCAGACCGACAATTCCAAAACATATTCAACGCGTCATTTACAAATGAAAAGCTTACCACCAATAAAAGCTGTTGGTATGTGTTTTGATAAGCGAGAACATAGGGCATACATACATCGCAACCGCCTTCTCACCATCAGGGATATCACTTAGGGGCATCACCAGCTGCGTGGAGACACGAACGCCACATGCACCACAGTCCAGGAACGACGCTACACGATTCGACGACGTTAGCACGCACGCACGATAAGCACAAGCGGCGATATCTACGAACTTCTCCTCGTTCGGTGCCTTAATTAAAAATTCATTACGGCGAGCCCATCCAATTTTATTAAGTCTAGATTTAACTGGGCCTTAAAGATAGGGAGAGGTGAGGGACGGTTGGGAAATAACGTAAAGAAAGTGATAATTTGATGAACTCATAATCAGCGTACCGACATCGCTGAGGACAACAAACGGTTTTCACTCCTTCCCGCGCTTGACTCATATGCAATAATGTCAGAAGATACAATAATCCCATCAGCAAATCGCCGAAAAGACAGACGACTAGAAGTTAAAAATGTGCCTATCGAAGATGTTCTGAAATTGGGCGGCGAGCGAACTGGCGGTGTCCCCAACAGAAATTCCTACTCAGTCCACCTATGCAGTCCCTGTCCGAGTCTCTCTGATATCATGAATCACTAGTTCCATTCGACTGTCTTTTGTTCGGCGATCGGTTGCGCACAACAATATTTCGCGCACGAAGAGGAGCTGTGTTATTACGGACCCGGAAAACGCTGTAATGTGTGGATGGAGGGTGAACATAGCTTGGAAATAGGATCACTTTTCGAATAATCCTGCCATTCAACTTTGAAGACGCCAATTTTCACACATCGTGTTAGTTCAGATAAAACACCCTGGTTATGAAGTTCGTTACATTCTAACGGAGAGAATTATTTATCCAAGAGGATGGCGATTTTTTTTCATCCTTCTTTGAGCGACAATAGCCTTCGCACTCTGTACTACGACGGACAAGTGTTATATCTCAGTGGAGCCATTCTTTTGCCATGACCAGAAAGAAGATGGATGAAAATCAGCGATTTTGCTACAGATGACATGGCACTTTCGAAATGGCGTGAGTGGGCAAAGGTCACCTCCATATTCGCAACAAGGACACAAGATAAAGTAGAAACGAAGAGACGATTAACTCACATTGGCGAGTATCATTCTTCCGAAAGGATGTACAGTCATTGAGCCATTCCCAGTGTTGTCCCATGCCCATCCATAAATGAAACCGTTATCGGCCAGTGCCACCAGCTCACTGTGCATTGCAACGATCTTCGTAAACTTTGTCACTCCGGTCGGGAATGCATCCTGCACCACCATTAGCGATTTAAGGCAATTTACAACCAAAAACGAATCTGAGAGGGATGCCCTCTTTCACAGCCAATTTGCGCTACTGTGCGAAACGGCTATCAGCGTTTATCATCGGCTACCGCACACAGGAATAAGGCCGACAGCTTTACGACTGTCGTTCTTGTGCCCAAACACAGAACGTCAAAGCACTGAAGAGGTAAAACGGATGGTTTATTGCGCAAAGATGGAAAACTGTAAGAGGAAGTTAAGTGTCCTGCATATAAAAACAGAAAACAGAAACTCATAAACTAATGTTTTATGTTTTAAGACACAAAATCGCTAAACTACACCAGTGTTCCATAGTACAGAAATCAAACGACTGCTAAGCTTTTTTTTTCATTTTTAACGGAGGCCTAATGGGGGAAGATCCGTGTCATATTTTCATGCTATACGCAACATGCCACTATCTAACCCACCTTAACAATTCTTCTTTTCATATTTTCTTCTGATAACAACCCATTCTTTCTTATGATTTTTTTCTACTTCTAAAACGACTGCAAATGACATCAGTAAGCCGCACAGAACAACTTCAAAAACCGGACAACCATATACGGATTTTTAAATAAGTTTTTAAAAAAAGTTCTTCAAAGCTTCCCCTCTATCATCTACTAGAACTGCCGCGCACAACAAAATACAAGCATAGCAAACAAGGGGAACCAGAAGTTTAAAAAAACCCACCGCTTCCTTGCCCCAGTACTGCAATCTGTCACCAATTTTGATCTTCGTGTTTGTACCGCCACCCAACGATTCTTTAGTCTTTTCGCTTTTCTTTTCTGAAAGTTGATCAACGTCAACAGCAAAACGCATCTAAATCACACATCGGCACCCAGTCCTATCACTCTCCAAATGAAAACGGCAACGAGCGGCGCTGTGCAAATTGAAGAAAATGACATTTTCAGGCCTTTGACAAAATTTTGTCAAATGTAAAGAAAAAACATTTTTTGTTCCACAAACATTTTATATTCTCCCAGAATTTCCAAACAAAGCACACCAAAATTCGACTTTGAGAACTCGACTGAGATTTCCCGAAATTTGCCGATGATCTGAACACGAAAAATGCGAAGTACACATTTGTGTTGGCCATTTGCGACGATACTCCCCACCCCACCCCCTTTATCGGACGTCAAGCCCACATCCACTCAGAGACTAAACTACTTTAAAGCATCACATACGTTGAGTCACTGATTTATAAAAGTTCTTCTTCTGACGCAGCAACTGACAACCTCATCAAAGATCAATGCGTTATCGCGACTGCCCACATTCGTGAAAGTGAAACGTAAAAAAAAGAAAAAGCGAAACGCCGCAATGCCAGAAAGAGTAACACAACAAAGGTCACGACTTAGCATAAAATAGAAAAAAGACACTACCGAAATTCGAAACTAACAGAAAATTCAGCTTCGAAGTTGGCGAGATCAAATTAGGGAATTTTGGAATTGTTTGCCGAATCCGATGGGCATCATATAATGATGCGATTAAAATAAGTCGCAGACTATTTAGCTGCAAAAAAATAGAAAAAAAAAACATGAACCTCGGTTGCATACTAATTGCTAGTAGAATAAATATGTGGATGAATAGTTGTCAACATGACCGCAAGAGTGCCCCATAAAGCCTGCGCGACATAGACTCAAGCAAGTGAAAAAGCGGGCAAACGAATACACACAGAAAGTTCATACCTCCTCTATCGGCTCTTCTTCTCGCGATATCCCTCGCGACAACATAGTCAAAACCCTCTCCAGTTGCCGCGTAGAACGCATCGTGGTCAATTACTGCCGTCCCTCTTGCGTCCGATCTCAAACCCGCATCCAGTAGAGAAAGCAGTTCCTCGGGCAAATACGACTCTGAACCGTCGTCCATTTCGTCACCTACAATTTCGCATTTCGATCATTTGCGATTAGACTGGCCGCCTTCGGCCCACTACTAATGTACCGCTAAATGCCACTGATCTTGCAATCGTAAGCCCACGTAGCAACAACCCACTAAATACGGCCATTTTGCAACAGGCCACATTCAACGCAGTAATATAGTGCTATAGAAAATCGAACTTGGAGTTATGGTGCTACATCATTACGAGACGAAAGCAAGCGAATAAAAAAGCACTCAGCAATTGGTAAAATCGATAGTCCCTCCGGTACTTCATTTCTTAACGATAAAATATTACTGATTTCAGCACTATGCTTCCCACAATAACCACGCCAATACCTTTCATACACTCAATAATTCCAATTTTGTTTAAATCTTGATCTCGACAGATGCTGTTCCAAATTAGATGCACACAGTGTTTACAACCTCTTGAGTGATTGTGGTCGGTTTCCGGTGCCAAATTTTTGTACGAAAAACTGAACAAATTTTCGGCGAATGCATTTAGGCAAATTATATGCGAATGTTCCAAAAAGAAAGAGCAACTGCTCCACAATTTGCACATCGATCGTCAGTGACTCTGAACAGATTACAAAAACAAACCCTCTTCATCATCGCGGCTGAGCAAATTGTTGACCGCCTCATTAACGTTTAGGTTTGTACGCTGCAACTCGCGCACGATCACATCACGGGATTTACCTTGCAGCACCACCTGCAAATAAAAACGATTCTTTAGCAACAAATGACACCTACTTTGCAGCACAGTCCAATCAGCAAATGAACTTCGAAATTTGCTACAATAATATCGTTATTTAAACTATACATTTCAATAATGTTTCCAAATAAAATTCCAAAGTACGATAAATGTGAATTCGCGGTGCTAGCGGTACGGATAGCGGTACCAGGGGTGCGGATGGCGATGCACGCGATACAGATATTCCGAACGAAAGAAGCAACTTATATGTTCCAAATATCCTGCCACTCTACCATCTATTCGCCCTAAAGCAGCCTACCATTATGGAACTGAATTGATTTACTTTCACGACAGACAAACAGCGCCTTTATTGCAGGAACTGGAAAAAATTGTCAAACGAACAATCACAAAAACATTTACTTCAAAATTAACTAACTTTTCAGCAACCATTTCAATAGACCACCGAGCAAGAGATCAGGAACAGTTAACGGGCTGAAGCAGGCAGGCAAATACGAAGAAAACTGCTCTCCCCTAACCGCTGCACGTCTACTTATTCAGTCAGCCATGCCCAAATCTTTGATGACAGGCGCACACAGTAGCGGCATACTTAAGGTAATGTTATCATCTACTTTGCACTTCTCCACAGCGCTAAATGAATATCGCACTATGCCGAGAATACCGCTAGTGTCCAACCCNCATAGCGTTGATATCCTTGTCGTCGAAACTTGTCCGCATCAGTGAATCGCCCAGTGACTATGGCAATCAATCGCCTTAATGCCCCGTTTAACCCGCAAAAAAAAAGGTTTCATATTTAAATACTGTCAGCGAGGACTGCATTCAATTCTTTCAACAAAATGTGACTTGGAATCTGAAAAGATCACCTGAGCTTGAGCGATAAGGTCTTCCGGAATCGCACTGACAGGCACGAGTGGCCTAGTGCGATCCACAATAACACCAGCTCTTTCACCGAGTGCAGCCGAGCGACGCGTTGCAAGCATCACGCGTCGGATTTTCGCTGTACGATTCAGCGCTGCAACCGTTGACGACGAACCACTTCCTGCAGAAAAAAAACCAACCCGGTTGCTCTCAAAGCTGTCCAGCGGCTGCAATCATTCTATGGTATCCCACAATGCTATGGTAGCAGATCTGTGCCATTTACATTAGTGTTCCACAGTTAGATGATGCAGCGCAAACAGTTTTGTACTAAACGATCTCAGGGATGTCGGCTTCGCAAATGACGATTGCAATCGCTGCGCAGTGTTACGCCATCGTGAACAGCAATCCACACACGATTTCTGCCTATCATACGGCCCGTGGGTAGCTAGCTGACGTATAATATGCAGATTGCAAATTCTTGAAAAGCGGTCCACATTCGAAATGGCCTGCAATGGCCAAGAACGGATCTGTATTTTTCGCCGACCCGTTTCTCCCACCATAATGTTTACTTAGGCCGGCCTCTGATACTGTTTCAAACTTGCAAAGCACACACGAAGTCGAATGTGCGTAAAGCTGATAGAGGTACACAGATGCCGTCGAAGATCTAATATATCGCTCCACACCGACACCCAACACCGCAGCGAACTGAACATACGAGTAACGCGCATTCACATGACCATTTCTCAAGGCAGATATTGAAAATGTCACTTTTAATTGGTGCAGTCATAGCGCGTTCAACTTGCGTTACAAGCTCTCTTACTCGCCTAGTTTCGGCTCATAAACATATCGCTAGAGCAAGAAACCTTTCTAAGAAAGTTTGTACATAAAATCGTTCTCTTTTTCAGAAAAAGAATATATTAACTTCAGACACTGAAATGGATATATGCATATATATGTATATATACATACACGTATATATACGCGTATATATATATATATATTTACATATAATACTTCAGAGATCGGCCTCCTGCCTTTGACCAAGTCCGCGGCGGCAACAAAACAACTTCAGACACAACTTGATGCTTTCTGGTTGTCATAAACACTCGTGCTTCGTTTAGCGTACAGCGTTCTAGACATATAATAAACGCGTTACGTCACCCGTTTGTTCGAATCCAGGCAGCAGTATTTTTCTAGACTGCACCGCGCACTCTACCATACTCGTTACATCCCATTCCAAAATAAATGCTTCACTACAAGAGGACACAATCGCTAAACATGCATAAGTTGTTCTCTAAGTCGATGCAAAAGGTTTGAGCCAATCTAGACCGACTTCAATGCAAATCAAAAATAAATAACTAGTAGCCAGCATACGACCGCGCAAAAACTGTCAACATAATGGCTCAAAAACTTTGGGAAGGAGAAACTGCTCCAATTAAAAACTTGCTAAAAGTTTCGAATCTCAAGAAGTTCACTTATGGCAAGCAAGTGGGCGGGGGCGAGGGGAATTTCGCTTTCACGGCGATTTTTATTTTTTCTCCAGGAGTTCTCGCGTCGCCTAAAGTGCTTGAAGAAACAGCAGTGGGAGTGTGAACTTTGATAGCTTTCTTCTCCCCTCCTTCCTATAAGCACTCTTCACATCAAGCATGGAAAAAACGACAAAGTTGCCAAATCGGAATAGCCACTTTGTCAATGTGCAAATGGCTGACTACCATTTCTGTTCCAATGCTTTGTCACCGGTTTCGAAAAATATCTGGCTGAATCGCTACTGCATTGCTATATCTTTCATGCTCTTCAGCAGTGGTCACACAATGTAAAAAGCCGATGCAGAAAAGCCAATCCCTGAGCCATTGACAGGCACCCTCTTCCTTCACTCCTCCTCCTTTCCTGGTTCATTTGCCCCAGCTCGCCTACGTCTGTCCCAACATTTGTCCTACCTCTTTGTCTTTGCTCTCCTTTGTAGAAAAGATCAGTGAACCGCTTCAATGACTAAAGCTCAATGTCGATACCTGAACTAGTGCCCGACGTATTTGTACCACCTGCTCCGCCACAGCTCGAGCTTGACCCACCCAATCCTCCAGCACCTGATGAAGGTTTGTCATCGTTCGATGCACTTTCCTCTTTGCTTACTGTCAATTGATACCCCAAACGAGCAACCTGACCGTTCTGCAATTATGAACAAATAACAGAAAGCACAGTGCCATCTTAAAACATTATCATTCCAATAAAGATATAAACAGCTCATCTCTTACAGCCCCACGCAAAATTGTCCGGGATCACCTCTTCCTTTCCAATATATGAGGCGACAATTTAAAAGTCACGGTGTCAGTGCGGCACACCAAAGAGCACAAAATAAACATGAAAACAACTATTCCTAGGGATCGGAAAGTTCTGGATGGTACCGATCATTAAAAGATATCGAAGCGATCGCAAATGACTCAAATTAATCATTACCGAGCTCATAATTGCCTCATCCGGACCTGATCAAGGAAAGGGCAGGGATGACTGACTATGACATTTGTGGAGACACTTTCGCCTAATGGAGGATTGGTGGAAGGATGACGATGAGAAAATCCGGAAGCAAATTCACGCAACAAAAAGCAACGACCAGGCCGGTACCAGAGCTGAGAGCAAAAAAAAGAAAACGAATTGGTTGAGGCGGAATGATAATTCCTACTACTCGCACGGTCGAAAATATGAATGCTGAATTCAGTTTGGGAGGTACAGAGGTCCGCATACGAGCAGCGGAGAAGAGATCGGGGTGCAGGACGGATTCCGTCGGAAAGATCGTTGATGCCCGAAGGGATCTACATTGGAAAGTCGGAGAGTTGATCAATCACCGAACGAGGTCTCCGCTAAATGTTAAGCTAATGCGAATGCGAAGCAACGCTGCAGCGCCTTCAAAACGTAGTAAGTAGAGGCATTTGAATGCTAAACTTAGATCAAATGAAAAACTGCGAGAAAGTTTTGCTCATTTATGCCACTCTCTCACCCCGCTCCCCTTAATTGATTTCTGTTCGGAATCAGGTATTTACAAAAAAGATAAACCTTAACGGAAATACGTATGTATAATAGCAATGTTATGGGAAGAACTTCAGTTCAAAACGGACTGATCCCATCCCATAATACTACAAAGCCGAGCCCATTCTACTAAGTTGAAACAACGGACGAAGTGAGTTAGAAGAGCTACCGCGAATGTGTTTTTCCAGCTGCGAACGTCAAACTAGCCGCTTCTATAAATTACAAACAACTAACGAAGCAAGCGTTAAAAAAGCGCCGATATTTCAACAGAAAGAAATGCCTTGTAAAGCTTTTGCAGTGCTGACCATTACTGTCTGATATATACCAGATACATCTGAATGCCTAAAACTGTGTTGACGCCGATGGACTCATTTCAAATTTGCTTTTTAAATCTCAAGCTTTAGTGGTTCCGAGTTGGAGGTATCACGCGAGCGTACAAGCAAATATATGCACACGTACAAACGAGACTCAGCCACAACGTTATTTTTTTGTTTTTTTCGAAATGGGAGACACCAGACGATCCGTACAAGGGAAGAACTTCCGCTTGAGCTGAATTGGTTGAGAAACTATTCGGCATTCGGCTAGCGAATTTCTATTTCAGGTATACACGACAACAACTTTAAGACAGCACGCGATGCATCAAACGTTTTACTCGATATTTGTTCTCTTCGATGATTTTACTGAACTTCTCCTATCTACTTCAGTTCGTAGCTTACTTTGTGATCGCCACTTTTTTTTCAGTTTCCGTACCCTGAATTAAACTTTCACCACAACCACAAGTACTAACAGACCAGGAACACACAAAAAAAACAACAATTGATCGGCTGCTTTTCGGTTACCTTGAAAAGAAAAGCGACATGGCCAGGCCCGGCGACTAGCTGCGAAATGTTGCTTGCTTCAATATCGACAAGAGCGTAAGTCGTCGCAGCACCATACCGATTCCGTGTATTTGCTGCCTCCTTTATTCTAAAAAAAAGATTCCTTGCATCACAGCGGTGGCAATCTTTCAACGCCTCCGCACCACCATCGTTCTTTGCTGGGACAGTGAAAAAGACGACTCCTATGGCACAGTGGAGGGCGGATGGGGAGGGAGGGAAGTAGAGATGAGATACCCACATGTCCGAACAACTTCCACTGTTAGGAATAGCCGAAGAGATAATAACTAAATGAAATCTCCTTCCACAAATGCGACCGAAAGCATTCGCCTGAAAGAGGGTCGGAAGCTATTCATTTCGAAAATAAAAAATTACCTAATGATGGACCGAAGTAGTTTGGTCAAAAAATTGGATGCACTGAGAGCAGAAATTTTGCAGATCGATTACCCTCACTATTCCGAAGTGAAGGTCGAATAATGCTTCCTCAAGAAATGCTCTGAATCAATAAAAACTGGCTCTGCCACAAGTTCTCGAAAAGGAACAATGACCTATTTCACAGCCACAAGTTCTCGAAAGGGAACAATGACCTATTTCACAAACTACTTTTAAAATTGCAACTTGGGTGGCCATGAAGGAACAATTTTAAGCTACAAGGCGAAAGGATGGAGTAGCAAGGGTGAGGGAGAGGTAGAGAGAGAGAGAGAGAGAGAGGAAGCGCGAAGCCAACTATACGGTGAGGGAACATTTGGAAAACTATATGGGTCGAGCCACTCATCCACGCACAACTTCACGGTCAATCCTTTGTGCGTCTCCTCGTAGCATATTGCTGATCTCTGCGCTAAGAAGTTTCAAAACACCCCTCCCCGTATTCAATATCAGATCAACCATCGTGCTGATCAGTACGTACTAATTTATCTAAACTGCCACACTGACCACTCCCAATATTCGAAGTATGGTGCGCACAATCACCACATAATTGCCGTCGTTTCCTTTAATGACTCATGACTATGAAAAATTCTTCACAGAGGGCAGTCGTAATGAGCAACTATGGTCTCGCACCATACAAAGTGTGAAATCGTCAAGCATTAGCAAATGCTGTGTTCTTACGCCAAAGTTAATACTGCTGTGAACCCCTTGCTTACACCTGAAAAATTTTTTTCCGGATACGGTAAAATAATTGTGTGTGCAAAACGCGCAAACCGGTTCAAAGGTCTTATTCAGCATCCCATTTCTGCATTCGATGCTCCACTCAAACTTGGCACCTCAGCGCTCGAATTCATAGACTATTCTAACGAAATTTTGCAGTCCATAATCCGCACCATCGCCCTGAGTTTCACTGCCGCATACAAATGCTGAATTTTTGCAAGATGTAAAAAAACCATTCGTAATTGACAATGCGAGGAAAAGTCTATAGGTTACCTTTCCACTAGGCACTGGTCGTTACCCGGGAGTGGCTGAGCGAAAAGAAACAACTGCTTCTGATCATCCATGCCTTCTGGAATGCTGCGAATAAATTGGCGAAACATGAGTCATAATTGCACGGACAACACGCTCGAATACAACAGGAATCGCAAAACAAAATTAAGACGCATCGAACCCGAAACTGAAGGAGAGAAGGCGTAGTGATGAACACAGCAACCTTAACATCCTGTTTCATCAAATTAACTAAGACGATATGCAAGGAAGCAAGAACCTTCCCCTTTTCTGGACACTTTGTAGGCAAGGTACCCCTTAACTGCATGGCTATTAACACGTCACACCCGGGCCGATGGTCATGGACGCAAGCTGGAAAGACCAGACAAAGGCTCGCAAGCCCAAATTGACTGTGAAGTACTTGGCCTGCACGTTGGAGTCGACCGGGCTTGGTATTTTAACACATATTAGTCTAGCAGTGCATAATGACAACTTGCTCCACCTACGTCACAATAACAGTGTTCACTAGTGGATGGTACTTGGCCACCGCCATGCGTACATGAGTCACACACCACTTGCACAATCTTCAGCGACCGTCCTACCGGTGGCAAAAGACTAATCAACTATCCACAACTGGTGCAACGTTCAACGACTACCTGTGCCTCTAACATAATGCTCATTAACGATATGCACCTGATGTGCACCACCTCTGCCTAAGCACTTTGGCAAATGCCCATAAGTGCGCCGCCCCCTATATGAGCTCTGTTACCTTCATTCATCCACCAGCTGCTTGTGTCCGGCCTATACTACATGCAACCAGTTCTACCGCTGTTGCAACGACCACCAGTGGTCTGATGTTATCTGCAGCAAATGAAATGTTCGCCAGTGACCTGCGCCTGACTAATAACATTGGTACCTCAGCTATACCTCTCAGTTATGAAACAGCAGTGCAGTATCCACCAGAGGATCGACGTCTATAGCAGATTTCAGGCCAAAATGTTGAGCAGCCAACGATGACTGGCAGCCGGTCCAGTCACAAACGCTCAAAGAAGAAAGAAAAAAAAACTTTCAGCATATAACCTGCCGACCGGTTGGTTCGGTCAGGCAAGAATGAATTTTTACGCACATTCCACCATTCGCTGGCAGTTCATAAAACCGGCTGGCCTGATAAGCGCTGCTGCCTAGACACGTACTGTGGAACCCTCTGATACGCATTTACACTTATTACTCACTTTTTCATGTGCTCTGTCGAGGTTGAAAAACTATCCATTGGTAAACACTACGCCACGCAAATGCGAGTGCAGACGGCACTGTTGACAAAGACTGTGCAGGTGGTACAAGCTAGATGTAATCATCTGCAAGCATTCTACGAGAAATGCAGGTCACATACTGACGACATAGACCAGGCATAGATCTGCGGTGAGCACTGCGGTACAAGCCGCCATCAATACATTCCATCGATCAAAATATGCATGTGGTGTTAAGTCGTATGATAACTGTGCTGTTCATATGCAAGTAAAGTTCATGTACTATGCGCTGAGTAACACTGTGCAAGTAGTAAGGCTCAAACAATGGCGCTGCGCATCACGAAGAGCTCACTTGATAAACTGTGCTGCTCATTCCAATGTTACATCCAGATGAGCGCGCTTAAACACAGCTAACTGACCAGGAATGCATTTTACTTGCAGATTTTACAGGTAAGACGCAGCCAATGCAAATCACAGACCGCACAATAACACAAATTATGTGAAGGCTGTATATGCCCTACAGGTCATTTACGAGCATTGTGATAAAATGGCGATGCCCTCTGATCATTGTACGCAAGTGATGCAGGCGACCTGTGAATATTTTGATAGCGGTACAGAATACGCGACCTGTACACGTCGCGTAGAGATCGAGTGGCCATAACCAACACTCCAACAGCCAAAGCACCAGTAATTGGCGAACATCACATCAGCTAACGCGTGCATGGCATTCCCACGATAAACAACAGTTCGCCATCCTGTGCCTGGCCCTTCCACGACTAGCCCGGATGCGTTGATCTATGACCGACGCTTCCTGTTCAACCCTCACTCCGCCTCTTTCTGCAGCCCGAGTCCGGTGAATCCACAGTCCCATACCCGTTAATGAAAACGAAACAAACGTAGTAATATTGGTGCTGCCAATCCCATTTTAAAATTAACTAAAGCTTGGAATGTTTGGCGAACGTTTTTTCCAGAAATGAAAGTTTGAATGGTTCTAACTAATATTACGAGCAAAATGGCAACACCGGCAAAGACTAAACTGGCAAAATTCCTGACCATCTTTACCCGAATGGATATCTGTTTGCTTTATGCTGCTATAGACCCAACCGCTGGCGATACCACAACAGCCAAAAAAAAAACATTTCGCATAATCGACACTTCGAGCTTAATCGAAACTGCATAGACCATTTCAAGCAGACAATGGGTACTAATTGGGAACATGGGAGCCAGCTTATTGTAGACCCGACAATGATACAAATGAGCCGTAAACTTAGCTAAAATTGATAAACATACGTTTTCGGCTGTACTAAAAAAAAAGAAGCTTGCCGACCCTCGAGAAAATGACTCTCTTTGCCCTTCAATGCGAAATTAAAAAAGTTGAGAAATAAAAATAGTTAAGAAGCAGCGAAAATCGAACGTCTTTGATTTTTTTGGGAAATTCTGAGTTCAGATATTACAAAAACTCCTTTGGAAATTTAGCATCTTTCCCTCCTCCCCATTTTCCCCTCCCTCTTCCTATATCTTTAAGGTCCGTCTGTTATTAAATGCTATGATTTTCAATAATCGATGCAATATTCGAATCCAAAATCGTTTATTGAAATGGATAGTATGAAAGAAAAATCGAAATTAAGCACAATAAGATAGGACCACACCTGCTCACAAAGTCTAATTCCAACCCAAACTAAACAACTGAAGTGGGAAGAGGGAGGCGGTGAATCGACATGTGAACCTACAGCGTGGAACACCGCAAGATTTCAACTCGACATTCTCAACATCTACACCCACCTATGTCCCTCCTGGACTTGAGAATTCAGCTGAGGAGAAAACGAGAAGGGGGCAAACCTCCGCTCTGAAGAACTCCGCTCGACTTAAACTCAGCAAGATGAGAACCAAACCCCGTCAGCACATGCGAATATTTTTATGCGCAAAATCAGCTGCCTCTCCCGCTTCCAAATAGAACATTTTTACGGGCTTGATTTCGAAACAGGTGGCCATCGATGACGGCTTCGACTCACAGCGTGGCACGTTGGAGATCCCTACGAAATGTACACCGATCGATAACTCCCCCAAGTATTTCATGCACGCTTTTGAAACACACGCTTCATGTGCGCGCACTTCTTTGCAGGCCACCGTCATCTCTACAGTGGTTGTGCTCTCCTCCAGATAAGGCGCGTTAGTCAAAAGCGCGCATAACGGTACTACAATTTGCAAAGAACTTAAAGTAACGCGCAAGATTCCGGTAATTTTTAAGCGCATCCAACAGTCTAAAACTTATCTGAAAATTGCGAAATGGAAGCAAGACGTGGTGCGAATGTGATCCCCTGGTGTAGAACATAAAATACTTCAAACAACCGCACTGACACACATACGCATATGGTTTTAAAGACCCGCTTTTGCAAATGCTCGCAAAAAGCGCATTAAAAGTTTTCTGGTACATTTTTTAGCACTTTTCCTGTCTGAATTAGGCGTAGGCAACCGCTCCATTTCTCATTCTGTTCGCGGGAAGTTAGCCGTCATTTTCAAGATTTTTCACAAGCGATTAGCGACTGAC
>JPKZ01022849.1:62280-75125 GCA_000803305.1 Toxocara canis
GGGGGGGGGGGGTAGCTCAGTGGTAGAGCTCCCGCTTGGTATATGGGAAGACCTCCCGGCTGCTTCCCACCATACTACTGACAGCCCAGCTAGCCGGTGGTATTTATCAACAAGCTAAAACAACCAAAGGAATGGCTGTGCTCGGCTTACGTTTACACATCAGTAACATCGAGACATCGCACTGAAGGCGCCTGCGATCTTTGAATCTCTGAATTTTTTTAGCTTCATGAAGGTAACACATTCGAATGGATCTTACTTCAGGATGCAAAATGCAAGGAATCATTATTGGCAGCAGCAGGGGATCGAAGGACCCGAACCAAATCTGTTTTTTGGAAGCACATTTCAATTGAAGAACGGCATCAAGGACTTCGATATTGAAAACACGAGGAAATATGGAACAGTGTTCTCGTTTGTTTTGCCTTCATCATGTACAAAATTCTTCATTAGAGTGAAACTTTGCAAAAGTGAATAAATATTTAAAAAATTTCTGAAATACCGCAAATGAGTAGAGAGATGCTTTCTTCGTTCTCGTTGCCATCCTTTTGCAATTTTGTTCATTTTTTATAAACTCTAATATGACCACACATAAATATCCTCCCCTCCACTTCCGCTTAAAAATTCTGCAGATCACCAATTTCGAGTTAAATTTGCAATCGCGAAATTTTCATCGGATTTTTGCGAGTTATGAATCGAAATTTTGTAGCTCGCGATTTGTGCGATAAAGAAAATTGAAACTGTAGGAATGATTCACAAAAAAAAATGTTTTTAGTGACGTGCAAGCACTAAAAGTGCCAAAAGTTTGACGATTTTGCATAATTTTCTTTGAGTCTCCCTCAGCTCTCAACTATTCCGATCGCTTCTTGATTCTACGATTGTTCATCATTCACCAAGATCCCGAAATTTATGGCTTCGGCTGAGGGTTGGGGAGAGAGGTGCCCAAATGTGACAACGGCACTATGTAAAGGACTTCAAAATAAATAAAAGTTACTCTTTGCTTAAACTTTACGATAAGTGTATCAGTGGCTAGTAATTAAGTAAAATAGCGTGCTATAGCATTCATCAAACAAAGTGTGCATTGGGGACTCTCATCGAGTATTTCATTTCGCTATTTTAACAAACATTTGTCAACATCCCTAAAGGTTCCCATGTTTTCGGTTATCCATATGATGCTTCCAGTTTTAAGGTACAAACAAATATACAGTAACCGTTCAGCGAATCAGGTGGCAGCAGATCGCGAATGTGCGCTGAGTGTTTTGCATACGGCCCGTTTGCACTACCGTTTATTCATATGTGAGGCGAGCAACATATATAATCACAAATGACACTCGTCTTACGTTTTTCGTTTAAGCAAAATGTGCAGATTAAGCAAAATGTGTGTGTCCGCGATTATCTGCGATTAAGCAAAATGAAAGAATGCGTGTGTGCAGAATTTCAACGGTTAAAGGTGGTCGATTGGATGATGGTGATTCCATTGCAGGACAGTGTTTGTTGGTGTGCCGGTATTGGTTGTCTCTGACCTGGAATTATTGAAGGAGATACTGGTTAAGAAATTCGCATTCTTTTCGAATCGCGCAGTAAGGTTTTTTTTTGCTTTGCTGCCGGTTTCTTCATATTCGTCTAATGCAACCTTCCAATTATGTTTTCCTTCAAACAGGTCCTACTCACCTAAACTTTGAGGACTAATGTTTCTTCATCTCGACACTTCCCCATTCCATCGATTGAATGCCATTACCCTCGTCACCAATACAATGCGATCGTTAAGTCGTAGCATTAGCTTCTGTGCGAAATTTGTAAGAAAAGAATACTGATGCCTCTTCTTCTCGATAAACTTACGATTCTCTAAAAACAGTATTTACGTGTGTTCATTTTTATAAAAGAAACTCACTCTTTTCTTGACTTCACTGTAATGTTTGTAGAAAAAGAAACTTCAAATTTCGTTGCCACGGTGAGCAAATTTATTTTCATGCAAATTTCGTTCGCGTATTTGGCGTGGTGTTTCAATCGAAATACGTGCTCTGTATACTCGAAAGTTGTGCGCTAAAGGTCTTCCTCACACGATGCAAGGCTTTTTTATTTTAATTTTTTCTGTTTTCTAAGGGTCAAGGAGACCATTTTCTATGGAAAGTGAGCAAAAGAGGTAATAATCGACGACTTTTTATTTCACTTTGAATTTCAGATAGTAAATGATGTGATTGGCAACAACAAGAACGGTATTCGTAGTAAGGTAATGTTTGCATTGCGAGACACGTTATGGAAGAATGTACGTAACACGATAACACCGGCCTTTACGACTGGCAAAATGAAGATGGTTAGTACGGCCTAGATTTTGGATTTTAGTGAGTGTTATGTACGATTTTTGCTTAATGCAGTGATCTGTTGCTGCTGCACTTCACATGCCCGAGTTTACCATAGAAGGCACAAAGTTGATTGTGAGATGAGAGGCTTACAAATTTAGAACGTATATTCAAGACTGGTTTCTACAAAAGAGGTCTATAAATTTTGGCACCATCATGAAATACGAATTGCTGGGTGCTTCAAAGAATTTTTTGCAAGGGATGAGATCATATTCCCGGCGAACAACCAAATCTTTGCCGGGAACGGCTTTTACTCAGTGATGATACACCAATTTAGACTCTTACCGAAAAGATGTTCCAGGAGAGGTTCATATATTGACAGCCTTCCTCCGAACGTTTACGGTATAGAATTTTCAATAATGCTTCCAGAGTCATAGTCTTGAAATGTTGTAAACGTCTGGATGTGGAGGGGGTGGGGGCCGAAATTAATGTCGCACGGTCCGAACGTGATGTCGGAAATTTGGTGTGACGGTGTTTTTCGATGCGTATGTCCGTTTCCGTTTATTCGGAAGACAAGGAGAATAATGTTTCGAGAAGAGTGCCATTTTGTAAACCACTGAAGAAATGCTTTGAGACTGTTTTTGTTTATTGGTTAATAAAGATATTGAGTAAAACGGCATGTTCTCTCTTTAGAAGGAATCCTCCTTGGTAGATCCAGATTCTTCAGATTTGTTTGATAGGCAGAAGGAATTGTTGAACAATGTGAACAATGGGCGGGTTTACTACTGGTGAACATGTGACTTCGACTGAACTAGAAATAACAAGGAAATACGGTAGGTGTTAGCGCTGTTATGGTCAGTTCGGGAGGGGGAGGGAGGGTGAAGGGAGGAGGAGGAGGAGGAGGTGTATTGCGCATATATTTCTGTGCTTCACACACTCATTTTTTCATAGAGGAAAAATATGGGACATAGAAATACATTTTGAATAAACATACTGACATTTGCGATTATGGTGATGGGGTTTTAATCTGTAAATTACCAAAATGAAATGTTTGGCGTGTCATCTCTTTTCAGATGACACCAATTCTTGGCGATTGCATTGAACAAATGATGAGTGCTATCGAGAAGACCATTGAAGACATAAACGGTGAATTTGACGTTAAGAAGTAAGTCGCTAAAATGCTATTCCTATGCGGGCATCGATCTCGAGGTCTTCGTTAACTTAGTTAGTCTGTTGTTCGAAGGTTTTTCACGCGATCTAAGAAAACGAAACATTAACACATATTTATGCTGACTATGGTAGTAGGGAAATTTGACGCGCAATGTAAACTCATATCAAGCTAACAGAGTGCTGCAAATTAAACGTTTTCAGTAAGCGACAAATTGAAACTCTTCCATAGTTTCAGTCTGCCTCTTACTCTGAAAATAGCTCCTAGCTTGCGTGCCAATAGGCTGAACGTTTTATACTGTTTTGAATAGTGTATTGTTTCGAGTCGCTTAAAGGTTCACGCGATCTAAGAAAACGAAACATTAACACATATTTATGCTGACTATGGTAGTAGGGAAATTTGACGCGCAATGTAAACTCATATCAAGCTAACAGAGTGCTGCAAATTAAACGTTTTCAGTAAGCGACAAATTGAAACTCTTCCATAGTTTCAGTCTGCCTCTTACTCTGAAAATAGCTCCTAGCTTGCGTGCCAATAGGCTGAACGTTTTATACTGTTTTGAATAGTGTATTGTTTCGAGTCGCTTAAAGGTTTATCGCTTATTGCGGGAGAAAGGATCTTTCATTCCATCCCGTTTCTTTCCATCCCGAGTTTCTCTAATGCTTATTTGTGTTTTCCAAAATGTTAGAAGTTTGGGAGGAATTTTTGGATGAAATATCCGGCGTCATTGTAACGCGAACAACTCCCTCTCCTCGACTCCCCCACCCCCACTCCTCCATTTTTCTTGTTTGAATTGCGATGCTAGCTGCGCATATGGTTTCAACAACATTGGATTACTTCCTACTGAATAGCAAAAACGTTTGATGAAGAAAGCGCCATTTCAAATAGTAGTCACTTTTCATATCGAAGTAGCCCTAGGTAAATGTAGTTTAAAAAATGCATGCGTTAGCAAATTTTTAATGCTTTGAACTCAGCCTAGGGAATCAGTGATTGATCAGTGGCTGCCATGTTTCTTTCGATAGCAGTAGAAAATTGTGGACAGGATGGAATAACCTCAGTGATAGGTAGATGAAAAAAAAACCAAATGCATAGAATCTTTTCGCATCTTTGCATCCAACAAAATAAATGTTGCAGCCATTTTCATATTTTCACAAGAGTTCGTCATGCTTTCTGAAAGGGATCGTTGATCTTGTTATGGATGAATTTCGACTATTTGATCGACTATATGATGCCCGAAAAGAGTTTAAAAAATCTTGTAAACTTTTTATAGTCGCAAAAGTGAAAATTTTTCCTCTTGTTCATTGCCACATTATGTAATATTTTTTAAATCAACTTTTTGTCCTAAAACCATTCTCCTCCAGGAAGAATAATACATTCTTCAAACAATTATTTATTTACTTGAATGAAGCTGAATCGATCATCACTTTATATTTTTGCAAATGACTTTATGGTTGAAGTTTTTTGCAGAGGAGTGGTTTAAAAATCATGTGGTTTCGAGGAGAAGTCTTTAAACTTTTTCAGAGTATGCGGTAACTTAACGATGGATGAATCGCCAGATGCGCATTTGGTGTATACACAAATGTTGAACGTGAAGAAGAGTCCGAATTTGTGAAGAATGCGAAAGAATTTTTCTCATTTACATTTCGAGATCCACGCGTTCTCTTCATTTGTGAGTTTATGACCCGTGATCCCATATGGCTTCGCATCTTGCCAAAACGCTACAATCAGAGAATAAATTCATGGGAAGGGCAATATCAGCAGAAGAGGGGGAGAAGGGGATAATATAACTACTTGCCCATTCTCTTGGCTAAATTGGTTTTTTTTCACTCCGGAGATCTGTAGTACTTTTGAAGGATAGTGTTCGACTGAGAAAGGCGTTTATTTTGGCGTACTGAAAAAGGTTGTTTTCCGTGAACTGAGCGTGTCGTGTAGAAGGGTTGCTCAGTTTTTGTTAAATTTTTTCAAGGCTAAACATCAGCTTAACGTTTTACTCGAACCATTTTTATGGCGTAAGATATTGTAACGGTCATCAGGCGATGGCAGCTTTTTCCTAGCGTTCATACACTCTTTGACTTACTCAGTTATATTCTGCTGGCAAACATCACCAAACGAATAGAGTCTGTGGAACGACGAAGAATCGAGGCCGATACAGAAAGCAGTCGAACTCGTGACGCTCTCAAATAAGTAACCACCATTTGTTTCGTCACTATGATGGCGTCTAGATGGCGTGTTTCGATATTCTGAGATGGAACCGCTTTGTTCGCTACTTTGATCGCATTTTGCCATGAAAATAAGGTTGTTTAAATCCCGGAAAAATTTCGTTTGAAAATGGTTTTGAAATTCTATTCGAGAAACGTTTTTTTCTGTTATATATGTAAATTAGCTTTCTTATGCTGCCTAAAACGTTCACGACAGCTCATCGTTACTTCTCAGCTCATTCGTCACAAAATTTTCCTGCATGTCGACTACATTTTTAAAGTGCTATTCCTTGCCAAAGGTCATTTTAATCGTCCTCAAATTAATAAGTTAGAAGACAGTGCCGATCGAGGTCGGCATTTTGACAACTTTTGTAAAAATTTTAAATTGCAACATTTTAACATTCAAAGAAAATTGAATATTTTGCAGCGATGTTCCCAAACATAGCGAGGAAACTTGAGGATCTAACGGGTCACGAAATTCTCGGCCATGACTGCAATGCATTCTTCGTGAGTGCAGTTCGAAGCGTCATCAAGGAACGACGAGCTCATCCCAGAAAAGTACGTTTGTACTAATCACCGTTAAAGTTCCTTCTTTATGGTACGTTTAGAGTTATCCTTCACGATGACTTTCAAGGGCAACAGCACCGCAGTTTTTGCAGTATGTGGCAGTACCAATATCTGATTGGCAGTAAGCTCATAGTGAATGCTTATATGGCATGACGTCTGAGCCAGAGTTGTAGTAACCCCTTCTCTGGTCAAGACTCTAGATGCTTTTCAAAGGTGAAGGCATAGTCCGTTACGCGGAGATATTTACACGCTTTTCATCTCTAAGAAGAGTAGGAAAGGGAGAATCTGGTGCGGGACAAAATTGATGGACTGATGAGCAATTCAAATCTGCAAATAATAATCCAAATATTAATGCTTGAAGTTTGCAGTTGATTTTGAAAAAGAATCCTTCATTACATTGACAGCATTCCATTCGGATATCAGCCCTACCTATACGAATATATCAGCGACGGCATAGGAACAGCGTATCAGGAATATCATACAAACTGCTGTGTGTGCATATGATATTCCCGATACGCTCTTCCAGTGCCGTCTTTAACATTTTCGAACACTGGTTCTTTCCTTCCCGGAGCCCTTCTCCTTCTCTCTCTCCCTCTCTCTCTCCCCTTTACCCCTTTAGAGGTGGAAGTTCGCACACAGCAGTCCTATGGAATGTCCCCAGCCTCCCGTTTGTAATTTAGCCTTCCTTTCGATATCCCATTTGGTGCACCTCACCCCTTTTCCGCTTCCCCTCAACTGCGCGTTCAAAAAGTGGGCAGAAGCATTGACGAATACACGCTGCGATCAATTATGAATGCCATTATCATGAATATGTGCAACACAATGATCACCAGAGATCAGGCAGCTCACTTGTACTAATGTTATGCAGTAGACCCCATTATCTATCTCTTTCGCAGTGACTCGTTCCATTATATAATACTCTGAGGACACGATTACTCTTATAGGTCATTTTTCGATCGTTCGCTCTTGCGCTCCCCTTACTGTAAGAACGTATCATATAACGACTAGTGCTATATGCGTTTTTGTTTTTTGGTTCTCTATCGAGACATTACAACTGCTAAATGAACGGACACAGAGCATGTGATGATGATTGAAAGTAATTTTGGACAGAAATGACGCATACTTACACATCTCAAAACAGCCGCTATCACATGGATATGGCGAGATTGCATGCGCATAATCCCGTTGCCACACACATATAATTTCGCGCACCACTCAAACAACCTTTTGCATGATAATAACGCGTTTTTCAAAATCTGACCGCTGACCAAATGGATATAAATCAGCTTAGGAGATTCGGGAACCGCCCGCCTTATGGCGATGAATTTAATATGCTAGGGAGGCAAGTTATATAAATTTATTTGTTTTACTTTTTAGCGTTATAATTAAGTGAGAAGTGAAGAGTACCATCGGCAGGTTACTCATATCATCTAATACCGTTTAATATTGTTCGAAATGTCGAGCATCACTTTAAAAGGAAACATCCCTCCACCATAAGCATACGACAAGTTGTAAAACCTAGTGTTTACCCGAAGAGAGTAAATAACGGACAAGAGTGGATGAGAAATGCATCTGTTTGAGATGTCAATTAATTTATTCTGAGTAGACGACGTTTCATTTCAAAAAAGTCCCAAGACGTCTAAAATTACTTTTTAAATTTAGGCAGTGAATGGACCAGTAATTAGCAAATGAGTTTGGAACGAGAATCATTTTATCCAAATCTCACGTCATTAGGTTTAATAAAACCCGTAAAAGGCGTCACGGATGAAAAGGCGGCGTTACATGCCCGCAGGAAGAGACAGATCGAGACCAAAGTGCATTTTACATCTCGTTCAGAAGCGCATAAAAACTAAGGAAATATATAAACGTCGAGTTTTATAGTCGAATAATAAATGATCTTTTTGATATCAAGGAAAAACCGGACTTCCTACAACTTTTACTTGACTGTTTGGACGAGGAGGATGGCAGTAAGGAGATCGACAAGGAGATCACACATGAAGCACTTTCGGCGGGCAGCAAGGTGAGTCCTTAAATTTCTTTTTAATACATCGAATATTGCAAATTAGGTCATGCAGTCATATTTTGAAATATAGCGATAATTCGGTAATACATATGGTTTAAACCGGTATGGTTTGGTATGGAAACAAACAGTAGGGTAAGGAATGGTTTTGTAAGACGTCTTAGGTTTTGCTTAGCATCATCATCAAATTACAACAATAAATGGGGCAACGAGATGAAAGCGATTTCAAAACTGAACTCGGAAGAGGCTGTCATCGTCATGACACATTTAGCGTTCCGCAAAAAAGGTGCATCTGATAGTGTCCCCGTGATACCGTTCACAGAGAGGTATAAATAATTTGGTTCCTATTACATTGCGGCCATCTAAAATGCCTGCGTTTTGCATCAACCGTTCTTTTCTATTTTACACCGACTTGAACTATCTGAAGTATGTATGCAGTGATCCATGTGTGAGTTGTCCGTGAAAAATTTAAACTTATGGATATCAGCAACATGGTTGCTAATTTGGTTTCAAAGTTTACAACGGCTTACAGGCAGTACGGTCGCATCTGCCACACATCTTATATTTGGGCCCAAAATCACCGTTCGGTTGGTCAGTGGTGGTAAATTTTGGAAGTAGAATAGGGTTATTGATCTCCTAGTTTATCGTTGGTCTACAGAGCCCGCGCCCGGTATGCGAAAGACCAGGGTTCGACTCTCGGCCGCTGCGTAATGTTTTCCATTGCCAGATGTCGCACACAGTTATGCTTTGATTTGAAGGTAAGGTTGGAAGAAGATTTGATTATTGCACAAAGTTTGGTGTTTTTGGCCGCCGGATATGAGACGAGTGCAACGACTTTGCATTTCTGCTTGTACAATTTGGCGACAAATCCGCACTGTCAAGACAAGGCTTACGCTGAAGTTGAGCACGCCATAGGACATAAGGTTTACTTATGCTCAATTATGAAACTCATACAGAAAGTACAACGAAGAAAACGTAGGCGAGGGTTACTACGCATGCAGTGTTATGGTTTTTTCCATGCCAGAAAAAGAAAACCATCCACCTCTCATACCTTTGCGAGGTGATACTGTCATCCATTCGATGTGGGAAAATTCTTTTGCATGGAGGGAACCTTGTTGCGGCCCACTTGGCCTCATGGGGGTGTTCTCGGGAGAGAACTGGCAAGCAGTCCAGCTCGGAATGGTTGGATTTGTTCCAGTATCAGCCGCAGTGAATTGTTGATATCTGATTTTTGAAAAGTAGTTCGCTGATCGATTTCATTGAACGTAAACTAGAAATGCGATATATTATATGTTCCTGCATCTTTCGTAGTCGATAATAATCAAAGTTTCTGTGCGTCTTGGTTGAGAAATATCAGTTTTCGTGGAGCGATAAAACGCGACATTTTTTAGACATATATCGACTACAATGATTTGTCGAAGATGCCTTACTTGGAGCAAATTATGAAGGAGACTCTGCGCTTATGTCCACCAGCACCACGGTTCGTAATATGTCGTTTTGCTGTTGTTGAAAAGCTCAATAATTTGGAATGGAAATGGGAGTTTTAAAAAAAAATGTAGAGCTAAGCTGTAGGTCTACTTTTAAGTTTGTACATTTTTGCGACACCAAAACTTTACGATCGCATTTTGCTTATCTCGAAACGATCGCCTGTCGTATTGCCTTCGACTTCCGATTTTCTTGAGCGGATTGTGTGCGGCACTGTAGTTGCATAATTTCCCTTAGTTAAAATTTTTTTCAGTTTATACACTCTTACTTTCATTATCTCTATTTATTATTTTGTAATCGAGAAAAGTACCATGGTTTTTGAGAAGGTAAAGAAACTTTGAGTGGGTTCATTTCGCAGCTTGCTGGGTACTTCTGGTTGAGATAACAGAGCTCTACCTATGGTATCTTTCGCAGCTTGCTGATTACTTCTGGTTGGGATAGCACAGCTCTACCTATGGTATCTTATTCAGACTGAGTAAATTATTCGCTAAGTAATATAATCGGGTCCTCTTGAAAACTTCGGACGCCTTGATAATCGATAAAGCCGATGGCAAAAAATGTTCGGCGTTCCATCCACTAGGTGTTTTAGATGTTGCTTTCCGGTAACGACCACTGGTGATCGCTGAATGGCTATGTGCCGAAAGGACGGGGCTGGCATTGGCTTAACTGTCCATTGAACTGTAATTGATAGAAAAGTTTTCTTAGGAATTTTTGCACGAAATAAATGAGCACGGTTCTATAAATAAACGTGAAATTCCTCAAGCATCTGCAAAACTCCACTAATCATTGCAAAGATTCTGCAGTTAACTGCCCGGATAGAATAAGTCTTCGAAGAGAACATGTTTTTAAACAGAGAATTGATTTTCTTAGTGATATCTAGTAGCGGTATTTTAATCGCTGTGCTACGTTGTCTTGATATACCGGTTGTTCGACTGCCCACTTCAAAAGTCAGTTCGAAAGAAAAATGTGTTCGCTAACCAAACAACACGTAGGATATCTCCCGTATTACCTTGTAGATTTTTGTCATTTGAACAAAAGGTGCGCAAAGGTTTTCGCTTCCAGCCACCTAAGGATATGTAGATCCTGTTGGTACTATACATTACTATACATACTAATTTAAATGGAGCTATAAGGATGCTTCCAGCAAATAATCCATACAGCCTTTTTTCACCATTCCCTTACTTTAATTTTTTTATTGAATTTGTTGTGCGTTTTACTAAAAGCGCATAGTGATCGCTCATCCAAAAGCGTGCCTGTTCATTGTGTTTTCTTTTACCGTCACTGCTGAAGTTTTACCTTTTATTTTAATTTCATTTAGTAATATCGAAAATATAACCGTCACACGGTGACGATTTCAAAATTTCAGAATGCTACGCGAATGTAACGAGGATATTACGATAAAAAACATTCGCTTCGAGAAAGGTTGCGCCATTGTTGTGCCGATCTATGCAGTTCACTACAATAGTGACTACTACCCTCAGCCGGAAAAATTCGATCCCGAAAGGTTTATTGATCGAAACATTTGTTGCTTCTATGAGTTTCTCGCTTTTTTTAAAAAATAATTTTGTTTTTTTAAACCTCTTCTGCTTGTAATTGCTACAGAAGCGTTAAGCGTTAATTTATCGATGTCAGTTATATTCTGGCTAATATTGAGTGTTTTTTAGTAATTTGGGCGGCGGCAGTACGTTAGAGTGAGCTGCAGATAGGCCAATTTTAAGCCATCCGAAGTGGCCTGTTTACTGCTTCAAGCAAACAGACAGCGAAACCGTTTTCAGCATGCCGAACAATTGAAAATACCGAAAAATATTATGCTAGAATTTTAAGCCTCGCTTCGAAAATTGGGATCTCCATTTCGGCATTATTTCGGCAGTTCGCAAGATTGATGTTATGATGTCCGGCCACATACGACGCACGGTTCCAGTTCCACACTGCCTATCTTTTATCCCCTTCGGATGGCACTGCGGGGTAGGACTCGAGCTTCAGTTTTCATTCATCAATCGACCTCCACTGCGGTCCATTGATTTACTCGGGCAAGTTGAACGTATGCTCGCGTTTCAGGTTTTCACCAGAAGCACGAGCCTCAATGGATCCATTAACGTTCCTACCATTCGGATATGGACCGCGCAACTGTATCGGTATGCGATTCGCGCAACTCGAAATTCGCATGGCTTTAGCCTATCTGTTGCATAGGTTCCGCTTCAAAACCAACGAACGAACGATGGTGAGACATTTGCATACGCAGTGAGAAGTTATTGGACTCTCTTTTTCGGATGCGTTTTAATTCTCGAATCTAAGATGACTAATATATCTGAATTTGTCGAAGCAAACATTCTAACGATAAATTTGATAGGTCATTCTTGAAAAGAAAGTTGTAGAATTGATTTTTTGCTGATTACAACGGATTTTTGTTTATTGTTTGAACGTTACCGATTTTTAACCCCTTTTTACCTGCAAAATCTTTTCGATTACTTTTTTTTTGCGAGAATTTTCCAGTCATTAGCCATACGTCATCGTTTTAAGTTCGAAAGATTACGCTGGTTGGTCTTGGAATTTGGCGGACAGAATGCCTATTTGCAGGCAGAAAAGAGAATTAATCAAGCACCTGTTGCAGCTTAATTCGAGATTGTGTTTAACTGAAGTTGGCATAAAAAGACAGTGTAATTTTGGTGAACATTCAGTTCGAAAACCGCTCGTTATCGTAACGAATTACGAAAGCATCACAATTCACGTCCACTGTAAAAATGTATAGTTAAGCAGTTGTCAACCAAATGTGAGCAGCGGTTGAAGGTTGATGCGGTATTTTAACCTCTGTGATTTGTAAATTTTTATTGTCTTCTTATTTGAGTGCACTTGGACTGGATGCAGCCTTCATAAAAGTACTGTTGTAGTAGCTTTTGCAAACGGGGTAATTTCAGAAGCCTCCGGTAACGTTACTCACGACTGGAATCACAATACCTCGAACGCCAATAATACTCACAGCTGAACGCCGACATCATCACGTGTGACTGTCTGCTCCGAAAAGTGGACATCTTGCTGAATTGTGCAGAACAGGGAAGGGTGGTGCAATCAATAGCTTTCTTCAACTCCTCCACCTCACCACTCCTCTCCACTCC
>JPKZ01022849.1:76696-105300 GCA_000803305.1 Toxocara canis
CACTTCCTTGGCATAAAAGTGACTGTCAGAGACTATCTTGTATATTTTATGAGCAGCGTACTTAACACAGATGTCTCTCTCACTTGGTTAATTACTTTATTTCCCCACTCTTATAAAAGGCATCAGAAATGGGAGGGGAGTCTTCCTGGATCCCTGTCAAAACCGCAATTCTCAAGTGGAGTTCCTCGGCATTTTAGGATATGTAAGCAAGCGCCAGTCGCAATCAACCTATTCTACCTCCTCCTCCTCCCCCTTCCCTTTTTCTTTGCTGTTCCTCGTAGTTTCCTATGGCCTTCTGCCAAGTATTAATTTGTTTTATGAAGTGCGTTACAGGCGTATAGTCTGCAACACTTCGTGTTATTCGAATGCTGCCTTGATATTGCAGTACATTTGGTAACATTAGTTTAAATGATGAAAGTAAATGGTGAGCCGGAAGTTCTGATACATTTTGACTAAGTAGTTTCAACTATGACGCGCCTGTTCCGTTGCATCGAGATCGGAAGAGGACATACGAAAAGTTCTAAAGCGGCGCAGCCGTCTTCCTTGGGGTCACTAATGAATGAACCAACTTGGCTTCCATGAGGACTTTTGCAGAGCTCAACAGTCGCAAACTGATTTTTTCATAGGCATGATTACAGAAGAAACAAATGCATAAAGTATCATCGGATTGTGGTTTCTCCAGTGCAACGGTTGCTTAAACAGCTAGTTTCGCTGTTGAAGCAAACCTTAGTGGCAAGGGTAACTTAAGTAAAAAACGGGGAAACGATTACTTTTGAGGAACTTAGGAGAGTTTTGGACTTTCTTACCTATGGTCTCATAAGCTTTCAAGTTCCTCATACGTTACGCATGGCACGCACCCTTCTCGGCAGATCCGACAGTGGTCAGTTTTCGAATGAGCCGTTTTTGATGATTTTGACTGTACTCCTCTAAGATCCCTCCCTCAAATCATGTCACTCCTTTCTCATCACTTAGGCTTCACGCATGCCAGGAAGTACCACCCAGTCGGAAACGTTGAGAAAAATTGAGCACAAACACCTAAAGAAGGCGGCCGCTCCGATAAACCATTAAAGTATAAAAACCACTGAAGTTACAATGGAAAGACGCAATACTCACGAAGAGCTAAAAAGATACTAAAAACTTTTCAGCACAGCGTAAAAAAAACAAATTCAAATTAGACGTATTTATTAAAACAACGGTACCTCGGAAATAATGGATGAGAGCGAATGATTAGCGAACGTGATGCACAGAGGATCACATAATATTTGCTAACAGACTAGTCCGAAGGACTTTAGCTGACAGGCATATACGGAAAAAATGGGAAGAGAATATATGGAAATGAAATCAAAAAATGGGGTGAACGTAAATAAGACAAAGACGTTTGCAAATATATACATATGGTCCAAATGTCCAATGGCTCTTTTTTCTTTCACTAAAATTTCATAAGAATTCCTTTCACCCCATCCTGAAACAAAATTCTTCCAATCTGAAACAGTGCCCTACAAGGGCAGTGATAAGCAAGTATAGTGATAAAAATCCAGAAATTTGCTCTGGAACGATAAACTGGTTTTTCAAAGCAAAATAGTGACTTTATTAGCTAAACGTTAATTATGTGCTTAAAGAGGTTGAGCCTCTTCATATGCAGCACAAACTTCATTCGTTTCGTTTGAGCCTTCTCTAAGTATTTTATAAACCAGTTCCATATTGATATGATCGCGTATGTGTGAGGCCAACTTATTATACTGTTCCTCTTTGAATGCAGCATAATCGAATTTCGTTTTGGTGAACTTGCCGAGGTATGGTCGCAGAATGAGATCAATGAATGGAGTGTTGTCAAGTATGCCATGTATATAGGTGCCCATACAACGATCGTCTGTACGACATCCTTCTGGTGTTCCATCATCAAGAATGTTCAATGGTTTTCCACCGCTCACTTCGGTCACTCCATTGTGGATCTCATAACCAAAACACTGCTCGTCACTGCCAATAACACGAAATTTTGTTTGTCTTGTCGTCTTACGATCGCCCATTGTTGTTACAACGGGCAGAAGTGCCAATCCAGGAAGGCGGACGATGTCCCCTTCAACACCATTCGGATCACTTATCTCTTTTCCCATCAGCTGATAACCACCGCAAATACCGAGAACCGTTGCACCATTGTCGTAAGCTTTAACAATCGATTTCGCAACACCGTTAGCACGTATTTCCTGCAAATCACCGAGAGTGTTCTTCGTACCTGGCAAAAGAATAATTTGCGCTTTGGCAATTTCACTTGTATTATTCGTATAGAATAAATGTACGCGTGAGTCACGCTCGAGGCAATCGAAATCAGTAAAGTTCGACAGATGTCGCATCAGAATGACGGCTACATTGATTTTGTTCTCTTCGGCTTGATGTCGTCTGGTCTGCAGTTGCACCGAATCTTCCTCTTCGATATAGATATCTCTATAATAAGGTACTACACCTAAAACAGGTACACCACAAAGCTCTTCTAACATTTTAACACCCGATTCGAATAAAGTGATATCGCCTCGAAATTTGTTGACAATAACTCCTTTGATTAGGCGACGATCTTCTGGCTTCTGCAGCATTATCGATCCGTACAAAGAAGCGAATACACCACCAAGGTTGATGTCCGATACAAGGAAAACGTCCGCATTCGCATACCTTGCCATTGGCATATTAACGAGGTCACGATCTTGAAGATTCAGCTCCGATACACTTCCGGCGCCTTCCATCACTATTGGATTATATTTTTTCGCCAGTCGATCAAACGCTATACACACTTCAGAACGTAGCCGATCGACGCGTTCTTTACAGAAGTACGCCGAAGCAGTACTGTTACCAATTGGACGACCATGCAAGACCACCTGTGAGGTGGAATCGGAACTTGGTTTAAGTAAAATGGGATTCATATCAGTTTCACACGTAACGCATGCCGCTTCCGCTTGTACGGCTTGTGAACGCCCAATTTCAAGACCATCTGGGGTGACAAAAGAATTAAGTGCCATATTCTGTGCTTTGAATGGTGCCGGACGATAACCATCCTGTTTGAAGATACGGCAAAGAGCGGTCGCTATCACACTTTTGCCAGCGTCACTTGCCGTCCCAGCGATCATCACCGGATGCAAACGCGCTTCCATCCTCATTGCCTTTGATAGGTTACTTACCTGAAAATATACGAAAAAACTATTGGCTGTTTTTCAGTTCTCGCTGTCCACTTGCACAATGAAAGGCGCTTCATGTGTAGACATGTTAAGATTGTGCCAAAGCAAAACAGCCATTCGACAAAAGCGCCTTTCGTCCGTTTGTTTGTTATTTTTCCACTGATTGCCAAGTTTCCATTTTTAAATGCAACTGCTAACTATCCAAAGACAATACAAGATTCGGCTGGATTCAAAAGTTTCTTGTTTCCTGACTATTTCTAAAAATAACGATTGGTAAGGATTGCACGGTAAGTCAACACCTGTCCAAATAAGGAATTAGAAGAGTTTTGTGCTTTGCAACGGTTCAGTAACAGAGTACAGTAAGGTATGGGGGTCAGCGATGCAATGATCCCGTGGTCAGAATAGTTTTTCTGGCTCCATGGGAGAATAATGTTGGACTCGAATTCCTGAACACCCCTTGGTTGGGAATAGTCGTGTTTATTATCGATCGTAGTTACTCCGAAAGCCGGATTACCTCAGAACTTTGAAGTCGAAGCCAGAGCTTTTCGGAGGCCGGAATCGAATTAGTCGCCGAAGTCAAATTTTTGGAGGAAGCCTTTGTTGTTCGAATTCAAGTAAAATGTTTATTGGAGCCTGGTATGGAGTGGTCCCATTGGCTTACTTTCATGCAGTTTGGCATTTTTTCATTTGTAACTTCCGACAGCGTAACTTCCGTGGGTAACTTCCGTGGGCGTTAACATTTTTAACGCACGCTTGATGGGCTCAGTTGCGTGCCCCGTTAACACAATTACAAAATTTTGATCTTCCGATGCAGTCGCAGTCGTACAATTTCGACCCGACATCTTTGACCGGGAACAATCAAAGAGCGAGTGGCTATAAACTGCAAAATAAACGGTACTTTACAACTAGTCATATCGCAAAGGAAGTGAAACAAGCGGAAATGAATGCTAGTTGATCCGTGTGATTAAATGGCGACTCCACTCATCAAATCAGCCACTTCGATGGCCTGCTCACAACTGAAGAAAATTCAGGTTTTTATCCACATGGAAGATCGCGCAAAACTTATCAAAAATTCGTTAAACTACTGAATGGAGTGACAGACACACGTGCACATCAATGCGAGCAGACAAGACGTCGCCATAATACACTTTGTAAAGTGCAAATTTGCCAAAGCACATGGAGGCGGATTTTATGTAGGATTTTGCGATCGCAGAATGGAATAAACTGGAATGAAATGAAATCAGATCGCATGTTGTATTAGCAGAAGTCATGTCAGCCTCCTGGAAGACCTTCCCAGTTGTCGCTATTTTTATGTTGAAGTTGAATTGAATACAGCGTAGAAGGCACCTTTCTGTTTCGCATGACACATTAAGAGTGACAGCATAGGAATTAGCCGGCATGGTGGCAACTAGGCAAAAAAAATTGAAAAAGAAATCCGGGTGAAACAGACAGTGAAGACTCGCAGTCCAAAGAAAATTCCTACAGTTTCTCGCGACAACAATTTCATGTTCGGATTTTCGAAGAGTTCCGAAAGCCGAAACGGTTACTTTTACCACCGTGTGAATTCATCTCTTAAGCCCGGGAAATAAGTAAGGTTTTTCCCAGGGACCCGTTTAAATTACACAAAGTTTCTCAAAAGGTCTGTGTAATAATGAAACAAACACAAAGAGCTCACCCTACAGGATGCCATGGGCAAGTTTTGCCTGTGTTGGGTTCAACAGCATACGATGGTTGTTCCGCTTCAGCGCTGCAAAACAACAACAGTATCTTAGCACTTCCTAAGCTGCTGCTTAACATTACCTACCCATCGTATTATCTCATTTATGAGATAACAGATATCTATTTGCTTTCCCCAGCCCCGAACTCCCTCCTCCTAATACACTTTGAATGTCGGACAGTACGAATTTGTAAACCCTAAATCTTGAAAACGCTATATGACGTCCTATGATGCTTCTGCTCGAGAACTGGAAATAACGCGATGTACGTACGCGCCGAATGAAAAGCGTTCATTTTTTTCAAAACTAGCGATCGTATCGTATTTCTGGCATAAAGGTCGCAGGATAAAAAGATCGAGCTAAAGTCGTTGGCAATCGAATGTAAATAACACTACAGTATTATGGCCATGTTGAGGAGAAAATCTGAAAAAAAAAGCATTTGTGCAATTGGGAATTCGTTTTTTTTTTGCCGTTTTCATTCGTTTTTCAGTATTTGTAAACGCAAATTTTCAGGACATTATGGCTACTGTCTGGAGTTGCTTAACTATCGGGCAAATATGTCTGGATCGATGAGCCGTATGGAGAGTTGAATGAGACGATATGAATGAAATGATGAAGGCCGAAATTCATGACTCGTAATGAAATAATTCGCAGTCTTCTCACTCAGCATCTTTATGAAGCAAAACGATGAAAAGTATGCATCTTATCAGTACAGTCAATGAAAGAGACATACACAGCTCACCCGAATGACTGGCATAGATTTAGGCGTAAGGCGTAAACCTAATGAGCTCCCAACCATTTTGCAAAATTTTGCAAAACATATTTTTCTGTGTGCTTACAAATATCGCATGTAACGTTTTACGCATCATATTGCTTGAGAAACAAAAACATCTCGGACAGGACATTATGGCTACTGTCTGGAGTTGCTTAACTATCGGGCAAATATGTCTGGATCGATGAGCCGTATGGAGAGTTGAATGAGACGATATGAATGAAATGATGAAGGCCGAAATTCATGACTCGTAATGAAATAATTCGCAGTCTTCTCACTCAGCATCTTTATGAAGCAAAACGATGAAAAGTATGCATCTTATCAGTACAGTCAATGAAAGAGACATACACAGCTCACCCGAATGACTGGCATAGATTTAGGCGTAAGGCGTAAACCTAATGAGCTCCCAACCATTTTGCAAAATTTTGCAAAACATATTTTTCTGTGTGCTTACAAATATCGCATGTAACGTTTTACGCATCATATTGCTTGAGAAACAAAAACATCTCGGAAAAAAGTTATTCTAAAATCGGACGAGATAATTTTCCATCTATCATCTAACTCAGTGATCTGAATGGCCGTCCAACGCACTTTAACGCATATTGTCCGTGCGCATGAATGTCTGCGCATGTCTGTACATGCGGTAATTTCAGCTTGGGAACCACTGAAGTTAGAAGTATGGGATTTGGTATATATACTCCCTCTACTCTATAGGATCGATTCTACACCTATTTTCACGCCACCGCAACGACCCCTGAGGAAAGTTATACTCTTCCGTACCTGTTTTGTTGTTGCAGGTATTTTCAACCGACCGAATTGCACAACAAATCGTCGCTAAAATACCCTAATAAAAGATTCGGATCGGATAAAATTAAAATTTTCCTCTCTTCTTCGTTGGTTTAGAGATCTCTCTAATGCAAAGCGCAGGGTGGGACTTCAATAAATATATAAAAATACTCTGTTTGAATACTGTTTTTTAGAACGCCAGTTGCGCATTGAGCTGTAACGTTTATTTGGCATTTCGGGACTTGGCGCCATCATCAACAATATGCATGACGCACAAAGGTCACGAGGGAAGCGTACATTCCATTTATGCATTGTGGTTACGCAATCAGAACGCATGAATATACATTACGACTTGCTTATAAAACAAACTTGGTTTGATGGGTGAGTTGACAATGCGCATGTGGTGCCAGCCGCCTGGCGCATATTCTCATTTACTGTATTCCAAATGATTCGGGCTGATTATTGCCCGTCCAACACTGACATGCATTTGCCTCAATTAAAATACTTCTGGACGTTAAAATAAACCCCGCCTACTTTAAATGTGTGAAGCAGCTCGCTCATTTCAAAGTAAGCTAAAGTCTAAAAATACCCACATTAAGGCACAAGCATTTTGATGGCAAATCATATTTACAAGATCACTTCAAGTCGCTTCGAAGACAAAGGCAAATACCAATAGCTGTTATAATATGCGAAAAATGAACGTGCAATGACGAGTAACAATGCCTTTTGGGAGCTCAAGTTGCGTTTGGGTTTTGGAGGTGTTTCACTGCCACATAAAAGGTGCAGTTGTCAACTTTAGGGAAAGGGCTAATAATTGGACATAAAAAACAAAAAAAAGAAATAAGGGCTAGCGATTAGATTTTAAAAAGCCAAAAAAAATGAGACGAGGAGCAAAATAGAGCAGCGATAAAGACGACTCACAAAGTGTAAGCGCACCGCGATAGCGCATCGAACGATTAAAAATGAGCACTGTTGGTAACGTTGAATAATTTTATGGCGAAAAGCTGAGCGCTCATTGAAAGAATTCATTAAAGTTTCATAATTGCGCAAACGCAACTTTTAATTGAGTCTGAAAATAATTCTATGATACGAATCGAATTGGATTATGATACGAATCGCAAGAAACAATCGAATCGGAACGAGCATTTTAAAAATAATCGAACGAAATCCGTTCACCGGCCGAGCTTCAAATGTGTGAGCACCGACAACGACGGCGTTTGTACGAGCGTATCATAGCGTTGGTTTACAATGCATGTCCTCCCTCTCACCTCCCTAGCATCTCCACCGAAATGCATGCTATTTCAGACGTCACCTGGCGAATGTGCACTGCGTACGTTGTGCTTCATAGTATGTCCACTCGGTGTTTGTGTGCTATTCGAGCAGTGAGATGTATCGTTTGATTGTGTCTAATTACAATAATAATTTCTCGATTTTACTAATCAACAAAGTTGAGCTTCTTTCCGCGATCGAACTGCGAGTTTTTAACCTCATATTTACTGGCCAGGCGATCACTTTATGAATTCTTATGACTGACTGTCATTGAGAGTGAAAGTGCGAGTTTTGTCGATGAGCAAATATTGCATATTATGCCAAGATAGGCGTCTTAATTTCCTCTCATTTCCTCCAAAATTTCTAATTGGGGTTTATCCGATCGACTTGAAACGTTGTAACGTGGTCGAACACTCGAGGGAAATCTCTGCGATCGTTCATCGTTCATACTTCCCCATCCTTTAGCGCAGAAGGCAATCATTTACTACGGCCTTTGTCCGCAAATAACTATCGCCGTGAACGTTGGAACGGCCTTAAATCACTTTGCTGAATTGTAGAAATCCAGCATCGAATGACCGATGCAGTGGTTTCGGGCTTCACTTGCTTGAAAAGGGAATTCACGTCTGTTTCAAAGCTGGTCTGCCCGAATCGAACAACCATCGGTCAATAACTGTTTGCAGAAGAAACTTCTGCTGATGCCACCAGCTGTTCCTTGCAGCCGTAATCGATGGAACGGAGAACTCGCTAAACGGTTTTTATACGGTTCGACGAATTTGCGATTTGCAAAGATTGTTATGGCGACGCCGCGTCTGTGCGCACATATGTTTTTGTGTCTGCGTGTCCGTTTGTTCGTTGCTGTTAGCCTGAGAACCACCGAAGCTAGAGTTACGTAAATCAGTAGGCATAATCTAGATCCACTGATCATCTGCTATCCTAAATTTTCTACCGATTTCACCGACACCGAGAAAGCCATCCCATCCCCGTCCCCTCTCTCAAAATGAGGCAAAACGTTCGCATGAATTTTACGACCAGTCCGGCTGCATATTCGACTGCTTGAAGAATATTTTTATTAGCTCTCAGTTTATGAAATTAGCAGATGTCACGATTAGCGCGAGATGCCAGTACTCTATCGCCAAGAGAAAGCGAGTGGAGCAATCTTAGGCAGAAAGAGCGCTCTTGGGGCATGAAGAAAGTGTCACAAAGGATACAGCGCTCTTGCAAAGGGGGCCTGGAAGTCCCACCTACCATGTATTCCCATTTGTGTACAGCATGGCGCTCTTGTCATCGAACATTTTTGTTGCATTTTAGAGAATTCTTATGAAATGTTACAGTCAAGAAGTTTTTGTCATATTTTCTGTCATGCGGTATCCCAATCTTCCTTTTTTTCCAGCGGTACTTAATTTCGGGAGTCCAGGAAAAATTATGAAATGAACCCTATATCGATATACCACTGGGATATTACGAAGTTTTTTAGAATCAGTGTTGACAAAATCTCAAACTTTTTTGAAAGGATAAATTTTATGCAAAAAAAAACAAGCATGTTTGTGGAACTTGAGTGTGAATGGTAGAGAATATCGATCGGGGAACTTAGTAAAACGCAGGGAAACGTCGAAATGCTAAGCAGCAAATTAGAGAATCTGGGAAAGTCGGAATTGGTCAAATTCCAGAAAATGTGGGCATTTTAATTTCTTAACTAACTTTTATGTCTTGAAGTTTATCCAGATTTCGGTAGGTTATCAGTAAAATTAGAAGCTCAATATTTAATATGGATGCACACCCACTGTACTTCCGACACTTCTTGTGAATTATACCGCCGAATAACGACATTTATCAACGAAGAAAGTTTTTATTCGGCCGTTTTTTAAACTTTTTAAAATCTGCGATTACCTCGATGTCATTTACGAACATATATCACTGATTAAAGCAATTATCTTTGATGTGCCAAAGTTATTTTTGGACTGTTGAAATATATGTGTAGATGTGTCAAAATTAGCTGCTAAAAGCATCTTGCTATAGCCATCGAATAAAACGAATGAATCGGATACTCGATTGACTGTTTCTTCCGCTCACCACCTTTAGTTGTGATGACGGTGCTTAGGGTGTAACAATGCAATTTTGCATTGATTACAATCGCATTATTACAGTGTTTGCTGCATTCGCAATCTAAATCCGTACACAAATTCTAATCTAGAAATCGAAGTGAAAATATTTGTTGTAGAAAGCAAAAGGAGTCAGTTATGACGTAACATTATCAAATTGAATTATTGGCTCAAAAAGAAAGTGATTGAATTTTTCGGGGCATTTCTGTGTTCTTTTCGCTGAAGCAAAGGCGTGTTATGGGCCCATCATATGTGCATATAGCTATACATGGACACGTGAGCAAAGGAAATTTTCATAGGGGCGAGGGGGAGGGGAGAAGAGGTGACAACAACAGTGGGTGGGGGATGGCTGAAAAATACTCGCTATTCCCATACTTCTTTCCAGTTGTTCAAATGAAGCTTCTATTCCTAGCGGCTGTTATCACCTTACGAAGTAGAAGCAGTACTGTAAGGAAGGTCATGCAATGTGTTCTCAAAACATCGCACTACCTCATACTCGTCAGTGCAGATATATGCAGAATAAGCTGCTGTTACGAGAAGAACAGGCTGAAAAGCGTGTTAGGGTGCTGGCACAATATGAGCTTACAGCTGTCTTGAAAGTATTGCAAAACCGCTGTCAAACCGATGCTTTTGAAGTGCACGGTGAAATGGTAGTGGGGGGAACATCGTTTGCGAAATCAATGTCCATCACTATTTCCTCAAGTCTCTGCGGTCTAATTTCTGCCCCTTTCTCATCAACAAATGCACAATTTGCGCTGTTCATAATGCACATGTCCAGATTGCATAATGCATGCACATAATACCGGATGAGTCCAGACCTGATCCCAGGAAAGGAAAGTAAAGATAATTGTTTCTGCAGCCTATCTTTCCTGCTGCCTTATTTCCCAGGCCCTGTAATTCTTCCACGAATTTATGAATCGCATCCAAATTTTGTTCACGACTGCTGCTGTGCCTTAGAATGTGCATGTTACGTTTCACTGCTGCGCACTCCTTTTGGTTCACCGGCTGAAGCTTTCCGACAGACGGATCGAACAAATACATGTATATCGGGATAGCGGAAAGCGCATCTCGTATTATTCCTTGGCGTGCTTACCAATTTGTGCTGTTAAGGAGCTATGGTTACTCTTTTATATGCTTGCTGAATTGAAGACTTTCATCTCAAAAAGTACACCGTACGAAATGCTTGCGTTGCGAGGTGTTGAAGTCGGCGGTATTGAATTACCTTTTATGAGAGCTTTGAGAAGAGTTGAAATGAGGGCTCATTGAAATCGAGCAGTAATTAGCAGCTCACTACCAGCAAGAAGTTTCGTTGTTGCAGGTAACGCCTGCTAACGTCATGACTCATGTTGCTCATTCTTTTCCAATGAAAATAAGTCCTAATGAATTAATGTTTTTGGAACTCATTAACCCCTTAAAATATAGTTCTGCTGTAAGCGATATTGTATCACTGTCCTCAGAACTGTATGTGCTTCCAGAATATATGGAGTGCACTAAAGAATATGTATTTCAAATGCAAATGTAATTCAGAGGTACATTGCAGTATAGGATATGCTTTATTTTAATAACATCGCGGAACAGAATACTTTTTGTTGTTACCGCTATAGTTCACTTCACTTTTACCTCTCTAAGTTGCATTTATCATCCTTTAACTTATCACATTTGCAGAATTCGCGAATTCTAGAGAGTTTTTGATTGAGTGCTTAATAAAGTCGATTTTCAATATATAGATGAAGTGCATACTGAAATCGTCAATATTTTAGGTTGTTGTTGCTCAGCATAAACTGCCTTGAAGTCGTTCGTACACAGGCGTACATTTATTCCCGCAGAGGCCTTTTAGCACTAATCATGAAAGGGGGGAGGGTGATAGGGGGAGGGACGCTGATGAGTGTGAACACTCAGTTTTTTCATACATAAGCCCAATACTGAGTGTTGCATCCATGTTTTTAATTGCCTACGATATAAAACTTTACTCTTTTTGTTGTGATAACGGACTGAGAGAGGGAGGACAGAATGTCCTCAATGTTAGTACCATTGTAATCGCTGTTCAAATGTCTAAACTGAATTTGTAAAGTCCCAAATTATGGGGAGCAACTGGCAGCTACTAGCCAGGGTTCGCCAACGACGCAACTGAACTGCAAGAGAAACTGCAGCAGCTGCAGACAGAATCGAATAAAATCGATCTCACTGTGGATGTAATAGGAAGAACAAAGATACGGAAAAGGTAGCACGTTCATGAAAATATGGAAATCACTTCTGAAAAAAGTTGAAAAATTGAGAAAGCACATTTTTCTTTGATTACTTTATCACAAGTAACAGTAGGGAGAAACGTAGGAGTCGCTAAAAAGCAAAAAACTGTACGAGATGCTTCAATAACATAAATACATGGTTGCCTGACGAGAGAGTTCTTGCACAATGAAAACAATAACTGTTCTGAAATCACCGTGAGCCGAAAATATGACGTGCGTGGGACGTTCGATGCTAAGTGCTGGCGATCGCATGAACGGATGAAGAAAAAGTTGTATGCCACACTAGAGCTGCACAACGGAGCATGCGTGGTGAATGCCTGTGTTAGAGCATAACTGATTCGACGATCAGTCAACGAGCACAGCTGACTGATGCGATCGCCCATGTGAAGCAAAAAAGTGCGAGCGAACAGGCTGGACGCGTGGCTCGTCTCAAAAACGGCGCATGGACGTCCGAAATCACAACCTGGATTCCTCATATGTGGAAACGCTCCTTCGACTGACTGAAAACGTGGCAGGACAAACCAGTGGTGAAGCTGCTTTTAGCAAGAAATGAGAACAAGATAGCATCCAAAAGGAAACAAGTGAGTGGGACTGTCCAATATTCGTGGGATGCTGAGATGAAAAGGTGAGAGCGAATGATGACGATTCGGTTGTGGAAAATTCTAGGATAAATTTCTTCATTTCACTTAAATTTTAGTTTTTCTTCTGTTTCCTTCTGGAGGTCACTTAGAGCGGTAATAGAATCTTGCAAACATTGCTCCGTAATTGTTCACTCATGTTTCTAATTTCGACTAGGTTATTTCATGGTTTTCTTTACGTGGCACAAAAATGCAAAAATGGTACAGCATAGAATAGCTGTACTTTGATGAGTACAGTTCTGTACAGTGCAGTTCAGCATTCCAAAACCCACTGGCGTAGAACGCTTGCATTTTTGGTTGTTGCGCTCGCACATTTTTAGCGCAAGTACTGTAGCGCTCGCACATTTTTAGCGCAAGTACTGTGCTGCATTAGGACCTATTCTTATCAAGAACTGATAGAATTCATGATTAATCATTTGTGGAATGAGATAGCATGATAATCCCAGCAAAAGCTATCGTAACAATGGTTGTAAATGAGTACGGTAGCGAATAATTGCCATAGCGATGATTGCCAGTTTTGCACACCAAAGATTTCCAGATAATGAAAATGAAATTGCCATGGCCATCGGGATGTTGTTTGTATGTGCAGACGCTGCATTGCACTTTTTTACTGAGCAGCGAAACCGGGATCAGTATTGTCATGGCTTAAACACTCCAGAAGAGCAGCTAATTAATAATAGAGCTTAACCTTGATTGCTATTCTAACTATGAAATATCAAGTTTCGCACTTAGGTGAGCAGTTGAGCTCCAGTGAAATTAACAGTGGTTTTTGAAGATCAGTAAATAATTTCCTTACTGATAAGGCTGGTTTATTTTCATGTTTTTAGCTGGTTGTTCTATCAAACAAAATGATGCGGAACAATGACTTTTATTCATTAGAATTTCTAAAGTAGAGCGTCGCATGCTTGGCCATTTCCTTTTGTACTGATGAGCAATTATGGAAGCTGTGCTCACGGTACACTTGTAATTCCTTCGCAAATTCAGCCCATCTCATTTTTTTGTGATTTTCAACTTTGAATATTTCTGAGCTGCTGAGCCAACGAACTTAATTCTGGAATATCGTTTTTTTTATAACGGTAATAAATTTCTTCTCGAAAAAAAAGCGCCTGAGTTGGGTCATTGAGCACGATGAATAAACATCTCGTTTTATGCGTTGTATGGCTGAATATATTTTGCGTATTGCATGCTCTACGTCTTCAATGCTTCTTAGCAATATTCTTTACCCTTCAGTTCATTTCACTTCAACGGTTTATTTATCGCAGCATTGGACGCAGATCGGAAATGAAAATCTAGGAAACGTATATTAAAGCAAGTCATAGATCGGCAAGGAGAGCGAAAGAAAAGGAAAAAAAGTGCCTCTAAAACAGATTTTGTTTAACGAGTGCAGAAGAAGCGGATTGAAAAATAGCTTCGTGATAGAAGCCTCAATACATTCTTTTAGTCGGATATTCACGATAGAGCTCATTTCAGACATGTCTTTGCAGAGCAGACGGTCTTTGTTCTGTTTATGCAGCCATTTTAAGACAACCTAGTATTATTCAGCCCCTACTATTATACAAATATCTGTTTATCTAACAATTTTAACACAGCATACTACTACCTACCTTGAGTACCTTAAGTACTATTATTAAGGGTTGAACATACTACTATTATTATAAAAAGGCCTCTTTATGTAAGAAGTTTTAAAAAGACATGCTCTGTACTACTGAAAAAACGTCTGTTTATTTAACATATTTAAAAGAACATGCTATTTTTAAGTGGCCACTATTAAACATAAGTCATCATATTGTTGCATCAGTACAATATCGATGCATCTATTCTGTGTTTTTATCTCGGACATCAAGTTGTCTTCATTTCACTTTTTATCCTTATCTATTAGGACTTTCCCCCGACTCATTGCTGATTGTTTGATGTCCCCCAAGTAAGGACTGCTTTTCTGCCAAGCGCAACATCGATGGCTCTTTTAGTTTACTAATATCAGTGTTCCAGAAGCCTCTTAACTATCAGTCGATCGAGGCCCTTTGTCGTAATTGAGTTATTTAATTTGCGATGAACATGTTGTTGCTTTCTCATCTCCATTTAAAGAAGTATTCTCGCAGCTGGGACACGTTGCATGACTACTTAAATACTAGGTAAATTTCCCATTATTCCGATGTAATATATATATATATATACATGTATATATATATATATATACATGTATATAGGTTATTTGTCATTGTATTAAATAAATATGGAATTGTTTTCCTTTTTTGCTATATTATTTCAAGACGCAGACGGAATTACGATCACTTACATGTTGGCCAGTGATTGAAAATCTTTTCTGCAAATACGAAATATATCAGTAGAGCTTGTCATTGTTTCATTCTAATAAATTTTCTCATAGATGAGTCCTTTTTTAATAAATAATGCCACATTTTGCGTTTTATTTTCATTGTTTGCTCACTTTATCAACTGTCGTTTTCACTTGTTTGCATAAGAATTTCGCAATTGAAAAAATGCAAAAAGAACTGAAGATGTAATCAGTGGGTTTCGAAGTGGCAAGCTATATGGTTTCAACTCATAATTGCGCTTTGCAACGAGCGAAGCTTGTTTGCGGAGTCAAAATTTTTGAGACAAATTTCACTTGCAAAACGTTTATGAAGTTTTTTTTTTTCTTCACTTCCAAAACGCCTAGTCATGAAGTTTTAGTTGTTTTTTTTTTCCAGCGGTTCAGTTCGATCATTAACGTAATTTTATCTGAGACTCGTTTTATCAATGTCTCGAAACTTGATAAACTGTTTGATTCCCTCTGCGCTGCATTTGATATTGTCGCCTCTAGTATTCCTCGAGGAGATATCCGAACAAACCAACTGGATGTTATTCGCTGGTGAACTTGTTTGCACATAAACGTTTCAGAAACTTCATCAGTGCATAAGTGCGTTCTGTAACAGCCGTGCGGAATTAATAATTGAGCACTTTAATGTCGCCTAATAATGTATAGAAGTTGGCTCCATCAGTCCCTTGAGCACTTTGAGAGTTTTACAAAGCGCGAAAGGGCGTCAGTACGCATAATGGCGAGCGAAACTTTCAATTCAGTTCATCTAGTTTCATCGTTTTTCGTCATAATTATGAATGCGCTATTTTCGGTTTGTGTGATACGTAAGTCGAACGTACATGCGGGCGTGCTCGATTGACTGCACGGGCACATTGATGCACATTTGTTTATAAACGCTTTTAGATGCGTTCGATTGCTGCAAATTGTTTGGTAAAGAGCATCGAAAAACGATACTTCAATCGCTTCTCAGTCACACGCTCGCCCGTCAAATAGCACAACTTTGGACGTGCTCTGACCCACTTTTTATTCTCTTCTCATTTTCTCCACCGTTAAAAAATTTTAACACCAATAAACGTTTAAGTCGTTTGAAAAAGTTTCAAAGCAGATTTGTTTTGTTTTCTTTTGGAAGAAATACGCACAGATATTAAATGTTCGATGCGAACTGAAAAGCTCGAAAAGAAAAAGAAATTAATTTGTCACAAAATTGATTTATCGACAAGGCTGAACGGACGCTCTTCTTTGTTTGCCGTGCTTGAATGGTTTCATTTTTTGTCGTGTAAGCCGCATTCACTTGTTCCGCTTTCCTAAAGTCTATTCCGTTTCATGACAAATGAAGGCAACAAACAACATAACCACCCTGAAATCCAAAATGGGCACAAATATTAGTGTTGAAGCAGAAGTGATAGTCATGTTTGTTTGCAATATAAAATTTAGGCGTAAGAGAACGGCTAGGATGTATGTGGAAATGACGGAAATAATCCATAAGGCTGCTTCATCGGGCACTTTTTGTGTGGCAAAATTGCCTGAACACAGCGAACGATGAGGCTAGTTATTGACGTGGGTTACTGGCAATTCGTTGACATAAATGAGTAGGCAATGTGCAAATAAACCACTTATATCCGACAGCACGCTGTTTCTGACTAAGGTACATGCTATTTGATCAAGCTGATTTGAGAAGTCTTGACTAGGGCAGCATTGCCGTTAGCCTTCCTAGTTTATTTGACAACTATCTGCCCAAAGGTCGCATTCAAGGCGTAAATATTTAAGCATTTTGCCCGATGCCGCTCCTTGCAGTAACTATCTTATGTGCGAGCAAAAATAGCGGTAAAAACACAAAAGGTCACCGGTATTTAAGACAACAAATCATCTGCGTTTTTGATGTTGAGTCAGTTCACAATTAAACCAAGTAAGGATGGTGGGAAGGGGGGGGAAGAGAGAGTTGGGGAGGGGAGCTAACAGGATATCCGTTTTGACGATCACACGGTTAAGGCTAACAATTTTAGTAAAGTGTTTAGAAATAATGGAACGCATTTACTGGAACGTTTAGAAATAATGGAACGTTTAGAAATAATGGAACGCATGTTTGGATAATGCGAAGACATGCTAACTTTTTAGTACCATTGTATGCATATATCAACTTCTTGGAAACTATGATTAAATCCAGTTACCAGAGCTTCAGTGGTTTTGCCGAACGGATAGACGTATATGCTTGTGCGCTAGCACGCATACGTACCTACGCGCGGATATGATACCACCAAAGTGCGCTTTGCAAATGCAAATCTGTCAAATCGCCGTTGACCATTTTCGCATGGTTGTACATATGTGTATATGTCCCTCCCTCTACCCGTACGGTAGTTTCAGCTCTAGACTGAAGCGAGAGACGAAATTTGATAGATTTGAGCCACACTCATAGGATAACCCCTCCAAACCTCAATTTTAAACCGAACTGTTGGAAATGAAGGAAGTTGTAAACATTTCAAGGCGTCAAAAATTCCCATACATTTTTCGACCAGCCGTGTTATGTTTTTCATTCTTCAGTTCACAGTAAAACAAATCATTCATGAAATTTCGGTACGGTCGATCAGATGAGCTAAAGAAATATGAATGCATACTTGCTTGAATGCATAAGAGCAGGTTTCGTTATTTAGAGGCAGTTGTGAACTGACTGTTGTGGCGCGAGTAACCACCAAAGCGTGTGTCGTTCCGCCTCTCATCATCGTACATCCGCATTGGCTTTAACTCGTTCACTGTTGCAGCAGTTTCGAACGACTCAATCATTTCCAGCCGTACTATAAAACAAGTTTTTCAATTTTTTTTGCCCACAAAAACGGTTTTTTTCAATTGTCCATACAAGAAAAAGTGTCATCATGAAAAAGGCATCTTGAAGCGGCCGTAGCCGCAACTTTAAAACATAAGTTCTAGCTAAATTATTTTTGCCTTGTCGACGGCAATGAATATTTCTTAGTGGTCAGTGGATAATGAATATTGCATGGATCTGTTCGCAATAAAAACAGATTATCCTCTATGGACGGTTGGACACGTCGAATTTGTTCTAGCCAGAAACACTCCGTCAACCGAGCTCTTCATTCGCCCGAGTGCCTCTCAGTCCGAATTCGAAGCAAGCAATAACGATCTGTTATCTTCAATAACTTGCGTACATTTTGCAATAGGTAGCATTGCAAGAAAACGAATCTGTCATAAAAGAAATGGACCAACCGTCCGATCAGATGAAAATAAGCGCGCGTTTTATTCTTCACAAGCACTTTGCGAAAAGTGCAACGAAGGGAATCATCAACGTGCATATGGTGGCATTTCGCTAACACATATTCCAGATGATTGGTCCACTTTAAATTTGGTACAGTTATGGTGCGTTCGTCTCAGCAACTAAATTTCGTTAGTTATCCATTTGGTGGTTCACGAATTGAAATTACGTTACACAAACGCTCATCGAAAACACTGAAAGCACAAATAGATATCGCAGTCATTCGTCGAAAAATGTATGATAGGGATGAGTAGCGATTGGATTTGTTAAAAAAGCGACTATAGCTCGTAATTTTAACGCAACGTCAACATTTGAGCACATCAAAAGCACACAACAACACACTGAACCCGTAACTGACAGCGATTGTTCGCATAATTTAAAATCAAACCCTTCTGTTACTAGCAGCGTCGGTGTTTCCGAAACATAAACTGTTCACGAGAGGCAATCGAGAGCATTTGAAAGGATGCGAGCTGCTTTGTGTTGTTTGCGTGTGGCGCATAAAGTCGCTAATGCGTTTATCAGCTGCTCTTTGTGCCATATTAATAATACGTATGTGAGCACGTCTATACTAATGCGAATATACTCGTGCAATTGTTATGCCTAAAAAGTAACATTTTATTTTAGTAGCCAATCTTACTGCGTGACACGACAACAAATAAAAAATGACGTCGTGAAATGAACACATTTCTTAACTGTGTCCAAGCGCTTGCTTATTACACTAGTTAAAGAGCACCTAACATCACACGTAATCAACAGATATTTCCACGCTCTTTTCGCAAACTTGAATTTGCAGAGCCCACTATGGCCAATTCATTCTACTTTTACTCCTCCTGCTATCGCAGGAGGAGTAAATTTGGTTGATATACAAAGTGTGCATCTCAATTCATCAACCTCAGGAGGAACTACTAGCGCATCATGATGGATACTAAAAAGTTCGCGAGCCTTTTGCAACCAGTGAGATTGCTTTTTTCGCGGGTCTGATCGCAGAAAAAGGAGCCTTTTGTAGATGGTTTGCACCGTCGTGAAACACATTTCTTAACTGTGTCCAAGCGCTTGCTTATTACACTAGTTAAAGAGCACCTAACATCACACGTAATCAACAGATATTTCCACGCTCTTTTCGCAAATTTGAATTTGCAGAGCCCACTATGGCCAATTCATGTCTCTTTGCATATCAACCAAATTTTTCTACTTTTACTCCTCCTGCTATCGCAGGAGGAGTAAATTTGGTTGATATACAAAGTGTGCATCTCAATTCATCAACCTCAGGAGGAACTACTAGCGCATCATGATGGATACTAAAAAGTTCGCGAGCCTTTTGCAACCAGTGAGATTGCTTTTTTCGCGGGTCTGATCGCAGAAAAAGGAGCCTTTTGTAGATGGTTTGCACTGATGGCTGAGTGATCTAAAATATGCGTTTTCAGTATCTTCTTGTAGCTCACGAAACTAGCTGCACGACCGGTGAGTTGCGAAAGCGCATATCGTGCCAGCTGTATGACTAGGATTCTAAATTGTCTTCTGAAGCAAAAATTGAAATTTTGCAATGGAAACTATCGAGGATTACATTCGATGATGTTATTTAGATGAAAGTTGGATAATCGCTGAATTTATGTGACTGTTGAAGAAAAAATTATACTGTCTTTGAAAAATCACGGCAATTAATGAAAGTGAAGTCACAAAGTCGCAGCCAAAGTCATTGCTGAAAATCTGTAAACAAACGTAAGATTTAAGCTGCCGGCAGGTGTTTGTAGAATGATTGCAAAGATAGCCTAGAATGAAGTGAGAGTTGTTATGTGTAATGAATGCGGCGCTCTTCAACGATAAAGCGGCATTTAAAGGACAAGTTCTGCCTAGTTACTGTAACAGTGGCATGGATTTTGCTTAGTTCACATCAATATTGCAAAGTTTGCAAAAAAAAATCACAAGTGTACAATATTACTACTGAATTCGCAAAAACAGTGAGGAATCTGTAGCTTTAATGTATGATTTGAATAACTGCAAGGGACTACCAAATTTGCAATGTTGCAAAATTTGTAGCACGCTTGCAAAAACTGCAGCATGATCCGCCACTTCAGAACACGAGAATTTTTCTAATGGTCATTGGTTGCCTGGTGTATGTGCTCGTATGTGCTCAGAAGGATACGTCCAAATGGAGTTGAGGTGCGAAAAGCGGAGAACACGACAAACTTGTAATCGTGTGAAGGAGATTAGTGAGGAAGCCGCGAATTAGCAGTGATGAGCGACGCACAGCACAAACAACAAGGGTTAAACAGCTGCACTTTGCTTCCTTTGGTCGCCAACGAAGCACTTAGTAGACGTTATAGTTTTTCCACATGTGCATCAATTTGCATGTCCTTCGCACATGTACAAAAAAGATGTTCGCGTTTCTTATCGCACAAGATCGATGCGAACAAGTCTTTAGACTGTTCCAGTTGTTCTTTTATGACGTAATATTACAAAGTCACACGTACCTCCACGCAGTTCTCGAGTGCTGAAAAGTGCTCCACTAGTTGAATATGTTGTTGGTATCGAAATGTATATTCACAAGTGCTTTTAAAATGATCGTGGGACCACAGAGCTGAAAATTCTCATAAATACTTCGAAAAATCATTCTTTTCAATGGGGCATATACTGCTTCAAAACGTAATGGTGGTCGAGAAACAGTCACCTCAGGAACTCTCTCAGTTGCACCAAACGTCACGTGCCAACACCAGCAGCAACCAAAATGTGCATTTGCCGAAATGTGCATTTGCAGCAATTTATGAGCAGCAACAGCAAAAGCAGCAGCAAGAGCAGTAGGGCAGCACGCGATTAACTACCGCTTGGGTAGCCAAACGTTATGCGCATTACACTCAACATAGCCCAGCATAAATACTCGTCAACGTCAGCATTGTCCACGTTCAATGCGTCTTCTCGTTCGACGTCGACAACGTAGTTAATCGCTCATCGTGACTTTCTTTCAACCATTCGTATTAAAGGAAGTAGACTGGCGCACAACACAAAATTTCCGAAACTCTCTTCCAAAGATTATGAAAAGCGCGACTGTACTCCTATTGTATATTGCATGCGGGTCACATTTCCGAGACCTGTTTCTTCACTAAGCTGCAAAGTTTAACGCAGAGTATCGTTTTTGGAGCAGGAACGATCAATGACTACACTTCTCTATCTGTATGAGCTCATCGGATTCATCTAACACCATCAACGGCAAACGAATGAACTGCAAACTTCAAGTCAGATTCCCGTTTGCAGGTTCACTGCACTTGGAGCTCATTTGGTCACAAGTGCCTAAGGCTATCGGCAGCAGCAATAGTCCAAGTGACGGCTAGCGATATTAACGCCACAGCGGCGTCGGTGTCGTTGGATGTCGGTTGGCGGCGGTGGCTGTGCGTTGTTAGAAGCGAGAAGAGTCTCGGTCCGCCCATCACTTCTAGCACAACAAAACTCACACACAACCCTCTACGCACACACCCGACCTTTTTTCATCGTTATCGTTGTTCATTCGGGCGATTTCGCGTTTAGCGGTTAGAGTGCATCGACATAGCTTTCCGCTTTTCTTGGATCCGTTTACACTTTCTCAATTCGAACATCATTACGTTTTTGTTGCGCAACAGTTTCACTACTGTATTGCACAACTGCAAAAACTGCTGTCTAGCCTATTCTTCTGCGTTTGGCCATTGACTGCACCACTGAGCTGGAATAACATTTTTATTCTGCTACTTTATATTTCTTACTCGCTGGTACGAACGCTTTACGAAAAGACTAACAGAGGTTATTTGGTTGCCGATGATTGCTTAGCGGTCGCGTGTACGAGCAATTTTCTGTGTGAACATTTTGCTCTCGTTTCATGCCATTTCGATCCGAAGCCTAGTCGAGTTTAGCTGAATTCATCGACGCTACCATCGGCAATTTCTAACGTTCTTTTTTTTTCCTTTCATATGTGGTCCAAAAAAATTCACACTGAGTGCCTTGTTAAACGATTTCTTCTTAACACGTTTCGGCGAGAACGAAGAGGAAAGCTATTTGCGAATTTCAAACAATTGCACGTCCTGACATTAATCGGGCAAAACGTGCGTTGTAGTTCATAAAAATATTGCGAACGATTCTCGCCAACAAAAATGCAAATGATTCTGCTGTTCACGTATTTAATTTATTTCTCCGTGAACATTGCTAAAGCATTCTATGATGCTCGAGACATTCGAACGTAATTGTTGCTGTGTTTCGGACTACTAGATGAAATGCACTAATCTGGGCTTCTCAAAACGACACAATGTCTTCATTTGCGATAAGAGCTTTCAATCGTTGTTGTTGTTTTTGTGCCAGAAAGCACTCAAACGATGACAACAAAGAATCCAAAGTGAAAGCGGCCATCACGCATACGTCGGATGCCGATGCGAACAATGTCGAGAAAAGGCCGCCACCTCAGGCGCAGCGATCGTTAAATTGGCAGCTTGATTTAAGTACGATATTCTCTGAATCACTTGATTTTACCGACGAAAATTGTCCGCCACCAACTACAGTGACACCGAATGTAAGTGTTTACAGAATTCGTTTCATTTCGTCGACTTCATGATTATGCAGATCATAATGTGACATTAAGTGTCGTTGATATTTCATGAACTTTTGTGAAAACTGTTCATAAAGATGAGTGGCTCGCTAAGCAGTAATGCTATTAGTGTATTGCATAAACATTTCCCTGGCGCAGTTCTGTACGTCTTTTTAGGCCGACAATGATTATTGAACTTAGGAAAAGAGACTGGAACGTTGGTGGGTGGGCGAAAAATTAGCTTTTGATGTTTTTTAATTGCGACAATGGCAAAAATCTCCGTTCAAAGATTTCTTTTCATATATGCGCGACGGCACAAAACTTCAGGCGTTCATTCCACGTTTTTCCTTACATGTCCTATACCGTCAAATTCTACATAACAGAAAAAAAGCGTAGTTAAGAACATATTTTTTGGACATTTGCTGTTAATTATGCATTTTCCATATGTGTTTTGCTCATTAATTTGAGCGCACTGAATTGTTGAAAGCATGGAAAGATCTTTTTTTCTATTGCATTGCTTGTTGCTTTTTTCAAAAGAACTTTTCTACACAAGTGTTTTGTTATTAATTTGATGTATTTTCATTAAACATTTTATGATCTGTTTTGATTTATGAATGATCTTATTGTGCGTTCTTAATGACTGAGCGCATTCATTTTGTTCGATTAAATACGATGCGAGAACAGCTAATTTAAACGCCACTAGTTGTTTCAGCTTTTACGCAATACGCAAACATTTTTTGCTCATTGTATTTTTAAGAGGAGAAAAATGTTTCCTATAAAGCGCTTTTATATTGAAAAATATATGTTAAAAGTTTTGCTTTTAGTTCGATTCTATAGAAGTATTTTTGTTCTTTAATCTATTTTCTTTTTTGAATTGTTTAGCGGTATACGGTGAAGAGTGTTAAGAGCCCGAAATGAACTTTAATCGCCAACTCTCTGCAAAATCGTAGGCTCAACTTTTTTTTTTTAATGCGGACAAAAACTATTGAAAATGAATGACAATCTTTTAAGATAATTTCTGCAACACTTGTTGCTTCTTTTCGATTTGGAATGATCTTGTTTGTTAAGTGCAACAGCAAGAAAGATGCCAAAAAAAAAAGATGAGCAGTTAAGATTTCATCTTGTAAACTATTCTATTGTGCATGAAGTAACAGTTTTAAATGCAAGCTTATTACTGCAACGGCAATAAAAGCAGCATTTAGGCTTGTGTTATATTTAATTGCGTTTACCATATAAATGACAGAGTTCAACAGTGAAGATTGAAGTAAACGAGCGGTCATAGAGTAATCTATAAAGAACGAAAACGGAAATAGGATAAACCAAAGAAAAAGAACGTAAAATTTTAAACTGACCTCATCTGCACTAACTGGGCTTTGAAGACGACTAAAACAGAGGTGGAGCTTTTGAGAATAAAATCCATTTTGCATTCTTCCAATCGCTCTACCGCTCGATAATAAGGCGTCTATTACACTCTATATTAGAATCGTTGTTTTCTTATTGGCAACGATTATTCGCAATAATTGTTCAAATTTACTTGATATTTTTTACGCTTCCCAAACATTAGGGAATGAAAACTATCAAATACATTATGCATCACTGTAGCGAGCATTCTATTGAGACTTTATTAAAAAGCGTTTTTAAGAAGAACTTGTGCATAAATTTTTTCACTAAAAAACAACTAGTTGAATTGAATAAAAGGTAGTATAGTTATAAAAGGTGTTAAAAATGTGTAATAACCTAAATAACACTTGCTCACTCCCTACAACTCTAACCTGTATCTCATCCGACTTAAAACAGAAAGCATCATAAGAACGTGAATCGTAAAAGAGTGAAGGCGCTCACCATCTCATTTAGCGGCCTTATCGAACTTTTTTCCGTCGTTCTCTTTCACCGTTTATTGGAAAGTAAAACTGCATTCAAACTGGATATTGAACGCTTACTACCAACACAAATTGTATACTTACTTGCAACAAATTCGAATATTTATCGGATTCTCACTGTTATTATTCCGATTATTGGAGAATAATACCTCTTTGAAGGATTCTAAAAATTACGCTGACTCAAGTGAAGAGATGAATAAGCAATTTTTTAAGGTAAAATTTCGTCTTTTTCACATAAGTGAGTGATAATCGTTTAAAATTGACACAACATCGCCAAACTTCAGTGAATAATTTTGGCGGCTCATTGTTTCGAAAAATATCGCTTTTGAAGCAGCTAAAATTTTGCTCATTGGGTATATTGATGAGGGCGATCATGTGAGTCAAAATTTCCGACCACTCACAAAAGGCGATAATTTCTTTTGCACTCAGCAAATACCAAAATATGGGCGAGTACTCATACGGGAATGAACACGAAAATTTCCTCGTAATCGTCAAGCATAATAATTTATGCGACAAAATATCAAGTTAGGAGATCGGCCTGCCGAATTTTATGGACTGTCGCTTTGGTGCTCGCTCTTTGTGGATGCTCTGAACAGTTTGATGCTACCCCCATGTCGATACTGCGTCGGCGCATTAGACGTATTACAGCGGTGCTGGAACAGTCACCGTATACAAACATTCATTCACAATGCACGTACTAAAACAACTCCCCCTTTTTCAATGATTTCCAATTTTCTTGCCTGACAGGTAATTTGGAAGCGCTTTCTATTATGTGATCAACGAAACAAATAAAACTCGATGAGTATCTTAGTGCAGCATATAGCAGCGTCACAGCTGTGGTGGTGTATTCACTATACAACTACATCATCATAAGGTGAAAGTCCTGAATAGATTAGATACAATGTTGCATTAGTGACTGCCCATTCGGTTATGTCTTACAGGTTGTATGCAAACGAAACGAAAAAAAAATTGTCTCAAGTTTTTGACGCAATCAATGAATTTAGATTGCGCTAATGACCGAATATTCGCTCCAGTTTTGATGAAAAAAAACTCAAAAATATTTTTTGTTTTTAAACGAAAATGTTTTTGGTTATTCAAATGATTTTGCGTTATTTCCTAACGTTTTTTTGTGTTATTTTTTAAGGCCATTTTTGATTTGGTTGGATCGATATTTAAGTTTTAGTGGAGATTAGTTCTAAAATAGATAGGGTCTTCTCGAAATGTCGTTATGTGCTCGGAAGTCTTAGAAGCAAAATTATGGAACATTGTTAATTTTGATTTTTCTACTAAATAATCAAGAGGATAATTGTCATTCCGTTTTTTTTTTCTCGCTAAGTAAATGTTACTGTCACAACAAATGCAAACAAACAATTACTCGATACCCTACATTCTTTGCAAACCCTTTCAATGACAGCAGCTCCAATGTTCTAAAGATTCGTTTCGGAAACCTTAACCCGCTAACAACCCTATAAATTGCGCTTCCGAAAATGATGTTATATCGAACTGCGGAACCAACAGCGAATTGCATGCGAGCAACGGCTAAAACAAGGAGCCAAACGTTTGAGCGAACAGATAGTGATGCTTTACTACTGCATCGCATCAAGACGATGTCGTTTATTTATCAACAGCAATTTTTGTGCGTCAAAGACATGATGAAATGGCTTTGAAAATAACCGGAAAGTGATCTTGGTGGTTGCACTCTTTAGTAATTAAGAGTGAAATTCAAATTTGGGGGTCACCGAACACCGAATCACATCAAAGCATGCTAGAGCATTCGTGTCAAGCGTTGGAAGTATTGGCTGAATATCTGACGCAGAATTCTCGGCAGACGGATGGAACTTCGGTGCTCGCGCACTCAACGTCGAAAACTCAAATCGACAGAACGCAGCCGGCCAAAATTTTACCAAATGTTAATTTTTTTCGGCGTAGGGATCCCTGCAAGGAAATCAGCGTTCAACGGTTTGCTGTTACAGTCGTTCCCTGCTGAAACATAGAAGGGCGTCCTGCCCTCGAGTTCATTATAACGCTCTTCTGTAGCAGGACTGCTTTTCTTGAACCTGTAATAGGCTGAGTGAAAAACAAAAGCGGCAAAAAAATTTTTTAAAAGATATATTTAAAAGTCATTCACATACGACGTTTTGTTTCCGTATACTTGAGCATGAGCTTCCAACCCCCTTTTCAGAGAATTTGACCGCCGAGGTGCTGCCAGCAATAATAGGCAGTTCATGCAGCTAACGCTTCGAAAGTTCGAACGAGAATTGCTTGACGGTCTGCCTTACAGTTCTTACTTATTGTGAGCACTTGAGAGCACTTGAGAGCACTTCTTCGAGGCTATTAAGGAGCTAAAGGGAGTGTGTGGTGCTAACCAATTGTAAGTGGTGAATGCTTAGATATCCAATAAGCATCTATCTCACGTCCTTTTTCGAAAGAGCACAAAGTTGATGCCCCACAATTTCGATTATGCAGAACAGATATGCAACTGACAAAAAAATTGTTTTTAACGAAAAAAAAAACTTAAAACCACTCATGCTTTCTTGCCACCTCACTCGTAAAAAAAAGGATAAGGCGTTCGTACTCAGACTTGTTAGACCACGCGAGAAAATGCTGTGGAAAGTTGTTTCTCGGGACCGATCATTAGAACTGCGCTTTTTAAAGATCAGCGATGGAGTGCGGAATTTGAAACTGAAATCGAAGTCCAAGAAAATGAATAAAGAAAAAGAATTTTAAGAAGAAATTAAGTGAGAGGGGTTGGATACATACAAAGTTTTGTGTTTTCTTTTTTAAATTTCTTTTCGTAGACTCATTTAAATTTTTGGATTCTCAATGACGTTGAGTCAAGAAACTTGCGAAACTCTTTGCACTGGTTTATATTCAACTAAGAAATTCCACAAAGAAATTCAACTAAGAAATTCCAATTTTGTTTTCGCCTAAGTGAAGATGGCGGCTTCAAATGCTTGGCCTAACGTCAAAATCAACACATTATAGGACGATAAAAGTCGAATAAAATTTGTTTTTAGCATGTGACCGAAATTCGCTTACATTCTATGATCAAAACCTATATATGAAACTTCTTTATTGCGTCACATTTTGGAGCTCTTCTAGCGTTGAAATAGACACCATTTGCAGGGTTGAAAATGAACGGTTGAAAAAAACCTATATGAAACTTCTTTATTGCGTCACATTTTGGAGCTCTTCTAGCGTTGAAATAGACACCATTTGCAGGGTTGAAAATGAACGGTTGAAAAAAACCTATATGAAACTTCTTTATTGCGTCACATTTTGGAGCTCTTCTAGCGTTGAAATAGACACCATTTGCAGGGTTGAAAATGAACGGTTGAAAAAAACCTATATGAAACTTCTTTATTGCGTCACATTTTGGAGCTCTTCTAGCGTTGAAATAGACACCATTTGCAGGGTTGAAAATGAACGGTTGAAAAAAACCTATATGAAACTTCTTTATTGCGTCACATTTTGGAGCTCTTCTAGCGTTGAAATAGACACCATTTGCAGGGTTGAAAATGAACGGTTGATGATCAAACTGATTTTGTAATAGGCAAAGACCGTTCTTAGCATAAGCTTTTGATGAGAATTACTCGCTACATGTTTTGCGCCTATTCAAAAAAGTACTCATTGCAATGTTCGATGTGCTGATGGAGGTTTAGTGCAAAAGAAAAACTAACGAGCATAACGTTACGGAGCTAGCTCCAATCGAATGACGAATTGATGGACTTACTTCAATGCATCGACGGTATGTCTACATGAACAAAGGCTTTAACGCTCACTTGCCGTTTTTTTTTTTTTTTTGCTCCATTTGCCTCGCTCTGTTCAGTTGAAAGCTGTGTGAAGAGATGCATGGAGTAATATTTTTCTCGAATGCTTTCTTAGACAATCACGACTTACGTGAGGTAGGGGG
>JPKZ01022849.1:122268-143334 GCA_000803305.1 Toxocara canis
TGTTACTTTTAGTGGCATTAAATTTTGGCTTCCCGCATTTATTATAATCTCCTCTTTATCAAAACAGTCATTATGAGATCATTTATGAAAAGCTTATTGGGATTGTTTTTTCATCGCTTCGCTTTTCTCTCTAGGAACGGTTTGGCTGAAGCTGATCTGTGAAACATTTTGAGTGGATGGATATTTGTGTGGGGATGATTTGTTGGGAGTACAAAAGAGTAGTTTTTAAGTAGGTTGTTTAAAAGTTTATTTAGCTCCATTATTTTCTTTGTAGTTATTTTCTCAGTTTCTTTAGACAATACGTACCTACCCGAATGACTTCCGTTCCTCCTTCCGACTCAGTAGGTCATGCTTCGAAATATTGAGAAACCCACTATGCCCAATGGTTATATTCGGCATGATAGTATACGTATATTCTACTTTGAGCATAGATGAACACAGCGCCACATATGCTGCCTGCTCCGTTCGGAATGAGGGTTGATGTTCTCAAGCTGCAGTCTGGTTTTTAACTAAAAGCGCAGTCGGTTCGAAAGAGAAGCTGTGAGTGAGGTAAGGAAAGGAAGGAATTTTTACATGAACTAACGTCATGAACAACGGCAATCATCGTCTGAGGTCATAGGCAACTTAGTTAGGGGGATAACTTTTCTAAACGATACCGACAATTATAAGAGAAGGATTAGCCTGGGCCATCACAACCACACTACTTAACAGAATTAGTGAATGCAAATGATAAGGTCTTGCGACCGCCAAAAAAACGGCGATGCTGATACTTTTTCGTTGTGAAGGCGTAATAAAAAATAATTGGGGCGCCCGATGTGACGAGCAAAATCCATTCATTCGGTCCGCAAAAATGAACAAACAAAAACACCTAAGTGCCAGAAAATTTGTCCCGATTATAAGTTAAATTGCTTGGGCAAATCGGGAAATGCGTCTGATGATTTCTTGTGCTCTGCCGGTGCCGATTTTTTATAGTAGCTTGCTTATTGTTATTTGAGGTATTCCATCCAATTATCTTCATGTCTGTTCGGATATCGTGAGTTTTTCTAAAATCAGGATTGATTAAAACCCTAAAGGCGAGAAAAATAGTCCGTTTTCTTTTTTTTTTTGGTTGCCAGAGCATAACGAATGCCAGCTTTTTTGGATAAATGGGTGAGCTTGATGACTACTTAGCAACTTTCATTTACGGCTATAGCAACATTTTTCTTAATTGAGCGAATCATTTCGAGAAAGGATAAGTTTTGTGCAGATTGATCGACCCGTTTATATCCCCTTCAAAGAAGGGATATGCATAGAATTAGAATTTTTTCGACGTTTGGTAGGGAGATACTAATTTCGCATTATCTTGATGAATATGAATGGTGGAATAAGTGCTGTTTTAAGTGGGATGACGGCGGGATCGTTTGATCGGGAGGACGAGGACGGGGGAGGAATCAGGAGTACTGGGTTGGGGGTGTGGGCAGGGCGGGAATGGGGGGGGGGGGGAGAGAGATAGAGAGAGAGAGAACAAGAGAGCAGCTGATTGTACTTTTGATCTGAGTCCAGAGTGTCTAGCGTAGTTTATTTTTTTCGAAATAAAGATGCTGTAGGAAACTTAACACGTACGGAGGAAACGGTTAGTTTTTGTGCGAAAATGATGTCACGTGCCCATCGTTCACAGTTGGAAGCAGTCACCCGAATTGAAGGCAACAGTAGTAATGTTTATGCAGTCGTGGTCGATGGGGGAAATGTTTCGCACTGGGAGGCGAATTTTTCAGTAGATAACAGCAAAAAGTGCATTTTGCAATTGATGTTCACGTCGTTTTTGTTTCTTGTTTTGTTTTGTTTTTTTGTTTTTTGTTTTCTGCTGAAAACTTAGCGATGATTGTGAAGGATGAAACCTCCAAGTTAGAACTTAAACGCTTGGGCATAACCAGACGTTTGTTGCGAGCGTGAGGGTGCAGCTATGTGATGTGGAGCAAGTCGCGCTAACCACAGAGTCGTCCGGACTCCGGAACTAGTGTATCGGTGCAGCGACGTTCACTTTCATGAGGTTTGACAGTGTGCGGCACGTGGAAGAAGTTTTAGTCTAGTTGAGACGTTGTTTCCTGAGGCTGTGCTTACTTCTCGAAGGCAGCTGTCATTGTTGGTGAGTAGTGGTGAACGCCAAATTGGATTTGTTCATGTGCAACATGTGCAGTGCAAAGTACGAACAACTTGTCTGATGTTTTCCATATGTAGATCTCCCTGTCCTTGAGTCCCTTAAGTCGGTATTTTTACCGCGAAGCTTCGGTAATCAATTATTCGTCATAACTGTGTGCTGTCTGCGTTTTTGGTTGCAAGCCAAACTCTGAGCATGATGGCGATGCCATCAATCGTATAGCGCCGAGCAGCAGCTGATGGTTTTTTGTGATCTGCGTTGTTTTTATGCCAATTTTCATGTCTTTCGCTTGCGTAATTGTTCATTCCTTATGGAGATTCTTGGTTATACGTGATGACAATTTGCAAATATCCATCTCTGTTCCGTTATTCGTGTATGCCTCCCTTCTTGTGTAAGATGGAATCAGCCGCTCTCAGTTTAATTCACATATCCGCGGTCCGTCGGTCGTGGTCAACGTAAGCAGAACTGTCTCTGTGCGGCCATCGTTTTATACATTCTAAATTTTTTGGATGTTTTCTGCATTCCTTGATTTGATTTTGAAGATTGGAAAATGCCAATATGTTCACGATGCACGGTCCGCTAAAGCCATTATTCATCATGCTCATAAGATGTTATTCTTGTTTACTCTACATAGATTATGCAATTTGTGGAAGGATGGCTTTGATATCATTGCTGAGGAAGGTGAGCATGTGAGAATAGTTGCGATCGTTTTCGTTGTTGCTGAAGAGTTGTCCAGACTTGAGTTAGCAGACTTTTGGAGGGATTTGGAATTTGCACATTGATAAAAAAATTTAGTGCAGTGTCTCCGCACTAAATTTTGTCTCCACACATAAAATCTTCAGATTGTTTTTTTTTTTCAGAAATGGAGTAATTTCGAAGTGGGGTAGCCACCGGAAATTCTCGCCCGCATTTTTTGCTCATCACGATTTACGATCTTTCATTCGAAAAGATATTATCATTGTCACTGCTGACTTGAACGATTACTGCTTCCTGGGACGGCGCTTCATCCCGCCGTCTTTTATGAGGCCTAATGCGATCGAGTACGCTCTCTTCCTTCATCCCCTTCCTCCACACCGCATCAAACAATTAGCTTTCACATAGCCCCGCGCCCGATTGTAAGCCACGCGTTACACGACCGTGTGCTTAGAAAGGTGCATTTGCGAAAAGGAGGTTGGTGTGTTGAAGGGTATGGTTGTTTTATTTTTACCGTGTGAGAAGTGTTTCGGAGCAACACCACATGCTTAGGGTTTTTTTGCACTCAGATGTGAAGAGGCGATCGGTGGGTCAGTCGGAGAGGATGAGATGCAGCCTAGTGCATACAATCAACTGCTGCAATTGCTCGTTTCGTTCTTTTGCTTCAGCTCTTAATTTGATTTTCTTCTCGCTGGTCTTTGATTTATTTTAGCGTACATCTTTATCGTAATCCGATTTGTCCTGAAGTATTTTGCGTTCCACCTACTGAAAATAGGCTTGAGCGTCTGGTGAGCGATACTGAAAGAGTGAAGAGGATGAGCTTAACAAAGCTATAGGAGACATATGTGTAAGCTGCAAGCCAAGAATTGTGAAAAAAAAGTCACCAACGTTCGGGTTTAGAAAGATTCGTCTGAAATGTGTGCAGATATGGAAGACATTTCAGCTCAGCAAGCCAAACAGTTTGTCGGCTTGCCTTATTAATTTGAGAATTTTTAGAACGTCATGAACAGTCAAATTTCGAAAATGTTTGATGAGATGTGGAAATTCCAGAATTATGAGGAAATTTGGAAAATCGTCTGAAAGTATATCAGGAAATGCTTTCTTACCATTTTCGCTGACAAAAGCATATTTTAAAAAATATCGTTTCACTGGCGCGATATCTGATATTTTTGAAAGTCCTGACGAAAGCCTTGAAGACGTGATAGAGCATCAAGTAATTTCATAGAATCGATTTAATCGACACCGTGCTAACGAAAATTAGTCAGATGCTTTTCTCTCTCACTCTTTTTGCGTCGCTAATCGGTTTACATGAAGTCTGGATGGAATAGTCTGTTATGGTACTAATAGAAGGAAGATGGTATGGCGTCAAAAATGTAGAGCTCATTTTAGCACATAAGGAGAATACTCGAAATTTATAACTTAAAATGGAGCCATTTCTACTTTTTTGTTGGTAAATTTCGGATTTCATTCAACTTTCTGAGCATCTCGATAGAGTCGGTGGAACCGTTTCATCAACAAAACATCGATCGTCTCGAAGGATCGGAAAGCATTAATGACCGGCTGTATAGAACCAATGGTTTCGATTGTTCCGAAAGGTATTTGTACTATGTTACTGTGTAATGCACTGTTCATACCGTTCATGAAGTTTGGAGACATGAAACAGTAATAATCACACAACGTAAGAATAACGCTTATTGAAATAAACTGTAGTGCGCACATCCGTTCGAGTTCTTTGTCTCGGAAGTGGCGTCATATGAACCGACAGGGTTGTGTTCGACTTTATATACTGAGTGAGATAGCAGTTTTGTGATTAATTCATGGTGAGAGTATAGTACGATTCATTTGATATCAAAATCGTATTGACGTTTGGTTTAGCCAGTCGATTTCTCGTGGAAGTAAAATTCGGGTTTAGAAAATCTATCCTGCCATCTAAAGGTTTCAATAGGGGTTACGAAGAAAATAAATGAAACTTGAATGCTCATTAATATAAAGTAGTGTTGGACTTTATTAAGTGTTAAAAGATTATATGATATTTTATAAGCTTGGATTGGGCAGTTTCGTTGATAATTATCGAAATTTCATCCGATGACAGCTGAATGGAATAAATAAGACGAAAAGACGTTTTTTAAAAGGAACAGAGTTGCTGTATTGTTTTTGTTGTTTAGTTGTTTGCTGGTGGAGCACACCTGCCTTACTTCTTACTGTTCTGCCAAAAATAACGAGCAGTCAGGAGTGCTTATGCTAATATGTTTGCCAAATGAAATCTATTCTGCATCCGGCCATTTTCTGCTGATTTTTAATCTCGAATATTCCTATTTATGAATTTTGTTTGGTATTATCGTGAAAGGGGCGGACAGTAGCTCATTGGTAGAGCTCCTGCTTCGTATGCGGGAAGACCTGGGTTCGATTCCCGGCTGCTTACCCGATGGATCGCCAGTAAGCTGACCGCCAGGGGTTCCGAAACTGGTCAAAACAGTCATGCGTGGGCATGGTTATCAGCTGCACCGATATGGAAATCGATGAAATTATAGCTGCCTTTTGCAGCCGTTTGCATTGTCGTGAATAGAATTTGAGCAGTTTAATGAAGCAGAATAGGGCAGAAATTGTCGAGCGATTTGCGTAATGGAAGAGGGGGGGGGGGGGGGGGGGGAGGGGGGTGTTAGGTTGTTGTGCAATGCAGAAATTCTTTGTGAAATCCATGACGCTGTCCTCGTGGATATAATAGCTAGCGTGGGTGAATGGCGAGGCTTCACATTTTTTCATCACCAGTTTGCAAAAGTGACAGCTGCTTGCTGTTGAGAGCGTTGAATGCAGTGATTTATATTCGCTGAGGGCTGAAGCGTATGTTTTAAATTGAAGGACCTTTGATCTGTATATGTGTGTGGACACCACCTTTTCCTCCCCTCGCCTCACCCCACACCTCCTTCCCCCCTTCCGACCCCTGCGTAAGTTTTAGAGCATTGCCTGCGTTTTTTTAACGCAAAAAAACTGATGTATCCTGAGCTTGTCTCTGCCAGAAATACTCATTTTTCGTGTTTCCTTCTCTTTTTTTTGTTATTTTTACGGGCGCTAGCATTCTTCTCCTGAAAGTTGATTGCGTGTTGCGAGCGAATTACTCTAGTTGTTGTCTTAAGAACCGCGTGTTTACGCTTATGGATTTGCTGCACATAGGGTGGGATGACCCATAAGAGAGCATGCTTTCTTTCGATCTAGGCGCTTTTATGATTTTTCTTGATCCGAATCCGGTATGTCTTGTCGAGAATCCTCCTCCCCCTCCCTTCCTCTCACCCTCCATACTCCCTCCAATCCGAGGTGATCTTATAATTTTTTGTTTACGATTTGCTGATAGATGCAGCAATTTACTTAATCGATGGTAGTTGAAGAATAGTTGGTGATTTAGGATGGCATATCTGACCTAATCACCTTTTCTTTCTGAAGCGCTTGGTTTTGTGGTGAGACGTTTTTGGCGGCCGGACTTCGAGAAGAAGTTGCTGGCGCTTTCATGCAAGTGTTAACGCATATCGATGACAGTCTTGTAGTTGTCAATGTTACTAGACTTTTGACACCAGCAGTAAAAGCCAGACTGATTGCTTTGTAAGTAGCGCGATCGTAGAAATCAAGTTTAATTTTGTTTCCCACACATTTGAATGCACATTAGGAGGGGTTTTAGGAATATGAATGTTTTAAATGATGCTGCTGTACTGTACTGGAGTGACGTAAAATTGTATGAGTTATTAAGGCGCGTAAAAGGAAAGTTATTGCTTACACTTTAGATATGACTTAATCAGTACTCGTCAGCATATAATAAACATTGTTATCTGAAAACATCGTCCATGAGAAATTGCGCGAAGTGTTTGTTTCGTTTTGTTTTATTATTTTCATAACGCATTCGTTTAATAGCGATTACGGCAAGGTTACTGTTCGCTTTGCAGATTGGAGTGATGTCAGCATAAGTGTTCGCCATTCCTTATCGCCTATCGATCGTTAGATTTCGAACTGTATGCTCTTAATATTAAATCCGATACAGCATTTATCGAATACACAGTACGCGATCATGCTGCTGATCTCCAATCGATACTGATATTGTAGTCGAATACCACCTACCGAATGGGATAGCGCCTTGAATCTTGCTATCGTAATCGAGGAACGCGTGTCGAAATTCGGCTCATTTTTTAAATTTTCTTAAAAGACGTCTTTCTATGTACGAGTCGATGTATTTTGGAACTCCAAAACCATTCGGGCAGCATTCGACTGCCTATCGTGCGGTCGGTGGTGGCGCATCTGTTGTACGACCGGCTAGTAGTATGGCGGTTCTAATATCGCCTGGTTCTGATGCAAAGGATGAGACATCCTCCGCAACAGTAAATTCACCTTTCGTATTGGGCAGTGATAGTCGTCCTCCTATGCCTTCGGCGAATTCTGAATCGAGCGGGCTAAATCAGTCGGCATTCAGGAAAGTAACAGTTTCATCTCCACCGCACCGAATTGGCACCGAGCGTTGGATGCAATCGGGAATGCCACAGAAGGGACGATGGAATAGTTCACAGGCATTTTTTGATGCACCCTCTGAACCGAGACCGTTCGAAAGGCAGAAGACATCGTCTATGCAGGACGCCATCAGGTCACAGCATCAAACGGTCACAGTTGACGTACCTATCTGCAGACAAGTTCCAATCCAAATTGAAGGCCAACAAAGTTTACCAGACCGACCGATGGCCGAACGAAGCGTTCTTGTTCCTGTTCGCACTGAAGGCGCACCGCTTAGCGGTGTAAAGCCTTATCACGAAGAATTTCACACTACGATGCATTCATATTCAGATGCGCGTCGTCCAAATTCTGCGGTCCCTTTTAGCGAGAAGGAATTGAAGACTCTGGCACCTTTCACATCCGAACCTGGCATTCGTCAGCAACAAGAGCAAGGAGAGTCGAAAGCGACTAGTCAGTGTTTGGGAAGTGGTGCTAATGCAGCATCCGAAGGTGCTCAGTTCGACCGTGTTCAAGTGTTTCGCGGTCGGCAGAAGCCAGCTGAACAACCGGAACGCCAAAACTATACAAGTCTTCATCATATACCTGCTCGTCCATCATATATTCAGAGGCGTACTTCTGATCCAACTATCTCGAGAATGGGCAAATCTCCAGCTGCAGCTACTGTTGCAGCTCCATTCCAAACAGCACCAACACAGGAAGAGTCGGAAGTTCCGACGACACATGCCATGGTGAATGTCGCGAAAAACGTTCGTGAGGAGTTAGAGCAAGATCCAAAATTCCGTCAGCGAGCTGAATCAACCGGTGAACGAATGCGTCGTATTGCACCGTCAGCCTTCCATCCGCCAAGGCAATCTCCGTCATTGCTCCAAATGGAAAACTATTTATCCCATTTGCAGCGCCATCAAAGCGCGATGGAGCTCAGTCAAGTACCGCTAACTTCATCAGCGCAACCGTTTAGCGCAGATGCCGTCCGTAATATTTTTAGTGGCGTAGCACCCTCATCGCAAGTATCAAAACACACAGATCAAAAAACAGCAAAAGATCCAGACTTTGCGTCCACTAGTTCACTAAATGCAACGCCTACATCACCTTCTCCTCATATCCGGACTGTTACCGTCAAAACTTACTATGAACCGACGAAGTCAAAGTTGCGGGAACCGCCGCATGTAGCCATAAATGCTTTTGGTATTCAGCCTCAGATTCGTTCTGCCCCCGTTCCGCCTCCAAAACCTCAAATGTATAGCAGTGGTTACGGTACTGGTGACACTGATGGCGACAAACTTTCGGGTAGTAGTGTCTTCAAAATAAGAATGACAAATGGTGCCGAAAGTTGCGACCAAAAAAAAGAGATTGAAGAGCATGGGGAAGAACCCGATACGACGGTGCCAGAACGAGCAATATTTGTAGCACGGCCTCGTTCACTAAAGTACTCGTTTGAAGATGAAACAGCTAGCCAGTCCGCACAATCAGCATCTAGTCCACCTGGCATCCTATTAAAGAACCCTCCACATTCTATGCCGGATACCGGTGTTACTAAACCACAAAAGCGGGTCGTATTCCAGTGCGATGAGCAGAGTGTGCGAAGAATGGTTGCTGGTGATTGTTGTACGGATACGACGAATGGTACCTCAGGTGAGATAGTCTCGAGGTAGTGCCCACGCTAGCATCGTTATGGAGATTATCGTATGTTTATTGAATGAATCGCTGCTATATGCCTTTTGCTTTCGAAGGTAACACTCAATGAAAGACACGCTTGAATTGCATCAATGAAATCAGCAAGCGAAGGGGAGGAGCGGTGAAGTGTGCGCGCATTCACCTTCATCCATTAATGCATCTTTGCGAGTTGACTCGGCTGGTTTTATTTATCGCTGCAACATAGTGTAGGTGGCAGTAGTGGCACTTCCTCCATTGTTGCAGCGCTCGTGGTAAATTGGTCTTGTATGAATAAATGCCTTCACCCGTTCGTAAATTTCGTTTCTAAAAACTATATCATTGAATCACCAAATTTCATCACGGGAAGTGCAGGTAGTCCTCGAGTTACGATGGAGAGCGTTGCGACGACCCCCATTGTAACTTGCGAATATCATAATTGGGAAACTGACCTAGCTTCCCACGAGTATCATAGAATGCTGATCAGTATGAAGTGGTGTTGTATACATCTCACAAGGCCAGAGATGCGTACATCCCGGCATCGTTCATAAGGTATTATACCACATACAGTGTTACGTTTGCCCTCCTTGCGAAGCTTTATTTTTAACAATTTTGCCGTATCGTTATCGTCGTCGTTTATCCGAAATATCGTGACTCGAACCATCATAACTCGGGGAGCATATGTAATCTTTTTTTTTTTGTTTTTTGATGGCACTGAAGTCTTGCACTGTTTGGATAGGATCATTAATAAACAAAAAGGTAAAATAGCTAGATTAGTGCTGTAGAAGAAATAAGAAAATAAAAAAGCAAAATAAAACAATCGATATCTACGAATTTTGCAAGGTAAGTATGTTCGAGGTAAGTATGTTTTCATCAAGACTCCATCGTTATTTAAGTTAATTTGTTAGTAATTTATTTATTCATCGCTATATTTGTCGCTCAATTTCAGTGCCACAGGAAACTCCGCCTTGTGTGCGACAGTATGATGATACGGTGGAGGAGCCATTGCAGCGATTCCTCAAACTCAGCTGTGATATCGGTGGAGACGTCAAGACAATAGTATCATTTTTGAATGGTTTAGAGTGCTTTGCTGAGATTCTGTCGTTGAAATGGCTACATTGTATACTTACCCGCTTTGTCACTAACCGATTTTGTGCAGTGGGGAATTCCCCCGGATTGACAGCCAATGGTCCAAAATCAGATTTGCGCAAATGTATTAATTATCTCCGTTCGCATCGTTAGGGTACAGCCGATATAGGGAACAGGTTATAGTAAATCGAGAAGGTCCAATAAAGAAATAGGACAAATTTGTTTCTCGTATTTCTTTTGCATTTCAGAGTTCACGGTTGCTGTGATTAACTGGACCCCTAAATACTTTCCTTCTTTATCGTTTTTTGTGTAGGAATGGATTCGCTTACATTGCGGAAACCACTGCAGTCACCAAAATGATGTGAACCAATATACCACTGAGTGATCGTTAAAAATGCAGTGATCATTGTCATCATCGACATGTTCAGTGAGAGAAGTATTAGAGTTAAACAATGGAAGGGCAGACAAGCCCTCTGGACCATGTGGAGAAACTGGCTGAAAGCGATAGGTTATTTTGGAAACTTTTTGTAATTTTTGCCGGAAATCAAGGATATAGTTCGATGGATCACATAAAACAGAAAAGGTACACTTGTGATCTTGGTCGTCTTACCTCATGGTATTCGATTCTAATTGGGGGGAGGGTCAGAGCTATTGGAAAGGGGAGGACTTGAGCTTTACAGCTCATACAAACCTCTTATATATTGTCTTATTTTCGTGTCGTGTCATACTTATTGCTGAACAATACGAGGCAGTGAATAATTGAAAGCAAACTTTTCAGAGTAGTAGAACGCAATTATCTTTCAGTTCAGCTGATTATTTTTGGTGAGTAAAGTTTGTCGTTTCTTAAATATTGGATCGAATTGCTCGTGTAGGATTGAATTGCATGCTTGTGTGTTAGGGGAAAAGGTAATGAATCTTTTTCACTTCACTATGTTAGTATATATCCCTCCACGTCATCGGTTCGTTCACTCATCCATCTTTATCGAAATTGTTTGAAGGGTGAAAAAGTGTCATCAGCGTTCACACAACAACGTAATTTCATTTGGAATGCAGCTGGTCAAAAGGAGCCTTCAGCAGCAGAACTACAAACGAAAGTAGAATCACTGGTAAAGCTGTTGGAGGAGGTGTCGACAATAAGGGAATCGAAGCGCAATACGCCTCAATTCCATCACCTTTCAGCCGTGAGTGAGGGCATTCAGGCACTCGGATGGTTAACTGTGGTCAGTGGCTTTTTTTTTTTTGAGTTGTAACGCTATGTTGATATGGTTTCGATTTTGCTGTTCGCTACTGGTTAAGATGTTCGAAGAGTTTGAGAAGACGTAAATACAATATCTCGAACAATGTTCTCCTTTACCCTTTAGAAAGCCTTATACTCTTTATTCGTATCGGTAAAGTTTTCTATTCGGAAAACGATATCCTCAAAATTTGAACAAGGTTTTAACGGTGAAGATAATTTTGGCATCTTTTATGTACCCGTCCCTCTTTTCCTCATCACGTCGATCGTTCTATCGTTTGTTAGCGAAAACTCAGAACGTCGCAGTTGGAACCACTGGGAGTTGTTTGAAATTTTTCGATAACTTAATATGTTTCTTCGATGTTCTGTTAGCAGTGTGGAGGGGTTTGGCTGCTGACTACTTGTGGGGGGCGCGATACTTCTGTGAATGATAAGAATGAATGAACAGTTGTCGTTGGTTATGTGATGCAGTTAGTGTGGTACCAGCAAACTATGTTAAATAATTAGAGGAGGGAGCAGAATAGGGAATGTTTAAAGCATACGCAACAGTGATGCGTAAAGAGCTTACCAGCCCCATCTTCTGAGCTTGATATGGCGTTACTCCTTTTATTCCGTCGTTAGACTAGTTGGAATCGCCGGACCTCGTCGGCTCGATTATCGGCTGTGGCTTGCGACATTTGCACCTCCTCTCCCTTTCATCAGTTCAGCAATGGATGGGCTGGTGAGCTCGCCCACCTATAGTTATATCACTGCTAATGGAAGACGCTTGTGAACGCTAGGATTCACAAACTGAGGAGTTGTACCGTTTCAGCTGATTGTGAATAGGAGAAGGATTTAAGTGGATCAAGAACTTGATTTTAGTGGAGCGGCACAGCCTCTTCAGAGGAAAGGGAAGTGCAGGATGAATAGCTTTCATAAAAATTTATTTGAAGTGGGGTGTTCAGACGAGAGCGGAGAGTGTTCAGACGAAAGGAAGGGAGCGGAGAGTCTTATGCGAATTCCTGTCTTCAGAAGAGTGACGGATACGGGACTGATGAGCTAAGGATCGGCATAATATCAATCGAGCCTGATGACCACCTTTCTTGAGAGGGTTGCTGGTACCCCACTGAGATAGGTGCATCAGTGCAGATGGGGCTCATTTGAGCAAGATGAGTAGATATCTAACTTACTTTCATATGTGCTAGAAATCTCGAAATCACCTGCTTCCTGCCAAACATATCTAGGGTTAAAGGGACCTCTAAATTTTTGTGATTCTGGAAATAATTCCAATGCAAAGGTCGAGATTACAGAAACCAACGCCAGCCCCGTTCATCAAAGATATGAACGAAGCGTCAATGTTCTTCGTCAATCGAGTACGCAACGAGAACAAGGATGGCGACAAGGTATTCTTGAGAGATATTTCATTGCGGGAGACTTTGAAGAGGCGGGAAGGCGGAAATGGTGATAGGTAAGGTATCAAATTTTTTCTGGTCTTCGCAGTTACTAGTGTAGATGATTTCTGGTGGCATGTTGCTGACTCAGGCTGCAATATCGTTGATATACTTGAACGATTGTCGCACATTTGAGGTCACACATGGTCACACTATCGTTACCCTCATTTAATCAGGGTAAAATGGTGACTGTTAGACTTCAGGGTTTTAAAAAGTGATTCGTAATCGGCAGTCACTCAAAATAGGTGTTTGCGGACAGGTTGCTCGTAAAATTTTACTCAGAAAAACACCATGCGCAGTTTATGATCTGAGAATGAGTGGGTCACAAATATAATTCCTTAAAGTATGACCCGAATTGTATAAAAATTTGAAGGTGTTTTGCTAATATGTGATTGAGAGTATTTCTGTATGCAAATTGAACTTGACGCGATGTTTTCGAATTGATTTTTTCTTTTAATTTAATAAACGCGTTATTGCAAAATTCTTCATTAATGCCAGGGAACAAAAAATGTCTCTAACAAGTGATAGAATTATCGGAAACATAGATTTTGAGTACTTCACAGGGTCGGAATATGCTGTTTTAGGTTCATCTGGAATGGACAAAGGCGTGGGTTGAGTTGCTAGAATCGTTGCAAACATATGTTCGTCAGGTTCACACTACGGGTCTTGTGTGGAACAGTAATCCGGTAAGCTTCATTTTCTAATGAAAATGGGCCAACAGTTGCGATACGTCCTTTTTTCTCAAAATTTTGGGCTGCTTTAGCGACGAATTTGCGTCAAAGTAGACGGTACTATTAATGGGAAGGCTCTTTTTGCGACCAAAACCAAATGAAACAAATTGCCTTTGTGTCTACCCAGGGAACGGACCATGACGCTTAATTTATCGGTTCTTTTTTCCTGCGTTGTGTTTTTTATTGTTGCAAACCTAGCTATCGTAATCGGTCCTTTGAAACTTATCTCAAAATCTCTGTTGTTTCGAATCATAGTTTGTGAACAGATGTTGTTTGAGAGAGTGCGCTTACTGTTTGCTGCAATCAGTGTTGTTCAAAGAATCGATTATTTTAAAGATTTGTCTGCCGAATCGTGGTAAGCATGTGGAAGCCATTGTTGTGTCTGCCGTAAGAACGACTAACTGAGGCGAATTCATAAAGGGATATATATTGCTGTGGACCATGGGGTTTGAACGCTTGGAAATTTAGAATTTTATTTCGCTAGAGAGGCAGAATCATTTTTAAAACAGATTGGATTTGGAAAGGGCATTTTTCGAAATGATGTTTCTCGAGGGAGGGGGGAGGGGGTGGTATGGGAGCGTTAAGTTCGAGGACAGCAAATTTAAGGAAAATGCATATGACGCTTTGCTTTCAAAAGGGCTGAATGTCATGGAGAGACTGAACTTGATGAAAACTGGCCTCTGCGAATCTCCGAAGTAGAGCAGAATCTATCTTTGACTTGGGAACTGTACTGAGAGAGCGAGATGGTGTATCAGCGAAATATAACAGCGCCGAAGAAAGTGGCTGTCGTTGCCAAGCTAATATTTTCACGATCCACTGTAACCGTCACTGTGATCATTTATTGCTGAGTAACGTGCATTGATGCAGATGAGTTCTCAGGGTGCAGTCGCTCCGTCGTCCGCCGGTAAGGGGTCGTCATCATCGTCAGCACCGCCACCTGGTGGTCCACCTCCTCCTCCACCTCCGCCACCTGGTCCCCCTCCAGGTTTGTTATTTTGTAGTTTATCAATTGCGCTTATACAACTAGAACGGGATGTTGCTTTGATTCGCTGACAGAGCCAATGGCAGTTTTCCGGTCTGCGGCGAAATACAAATTCGTCCTTTGAATCTTTTCGCGGCCGCAGCTATTTTCCAGCCGCTTTTTCACTGGCGTTTATAAGTCATTATTACTGTGTGAAGACAAGGGAAGAAAAGACTAAGCCCATCGCATGGTGTTGTTTCTCTTACAACTGCGTCTTTTGCTGGTAAACGGGTTCCACTTCTTACTGTGTGCAGTTGTAGGCTATGCCTATTTGGTGAGGGTGATTTCGTTACTGGAGCCACTTCATATGAAGAACAGGGACAGCTGAAGTTTATTAAAGGGAGGGAGGGAGGTTACCTCAGTTTAATTCATGTTCTAAAGGGCTCTCGATCCTCTCTCTCCCCTCTCTTTCGTCGTCGTGACAGTCCACCATGAAAACAAATCCACAGCGAAAAAATTTACATTCTGGCACGACGAAAAAAAGAGAGGGGATGAAAGGAGAAGGAGAAGGGAGAGGTCGTGAAAGACAAGCGCAAGAGCTGTTAGGAATGATAGAGTGAATAAATAGTGATCTATTGAAGACCTATCGACAAAGAGCGATGGCGCTGATCGTGCAGCATTATTCGCAGAGATCAACAAAGGAGCAGACATCACGAAAGGTCTGAAGAAGGTGACTGCTGATATGCAAACGCACAAAAATCCTGCCCTCAGGGCGCAGGTGTGTTATTCTTTAGTGGTCCTTAGTAGCCGTGTCAATAATAACTGTTTACTGCGGAGAAAGCTACAAGATGGAAAATTAAAGAAAATATTTTCATTTGTATCAGTTACCATCATGAAATTAGAGAGGTATTTGAAGGATTTGATGAGAAAGTTTGGTCCACATCTTGTAAAAGCTGTAAATGGGCAGGGCATCGTTGAATTTACCATTTTACCGGATGGGAATGTTGATAGGGAATGTTCACCAAGCTGAGGTGGCAACTAACTCCTTAAGTTGAGAAACATGATCTGAAAGAACAGAAGAGAAGAGATGACACACGAAAGAATGTTGATGCAGACGAGATGACGTCTTAGACCGATTCAGCTGAAAGTTGAGATCATTCCATAGTATGGAATTTTTGAGAGTAGTGAACGCATCGATGGTTGCCCGCTGATAAGGTGTATGAAATCTGTTATTAGAAAAGGATGTTGAATGTTGCTATTGCTGAAATAGACTATAGATGGTCTTATAGCATCAATATATTCACCAATGCTCGTTGTAATTTTGATGATCTGCATTCTTTTTCGAAAAAGTGAGCAGAACGTTCATTCAGTTAAAATTAAATAACACTATCACATACGTCAACAAGCTTAGAAATATTTCTTAAAATTCTAATTCCGTCACTTCTGTTCCACTGCTTCCTTCCTCGTCCTCCACTCCCATCTCCTTACCCCGCACCCCGTACGCACACCTCGTTCACTGTTCTGGTGAAGCTGATCCAATCAGATTCATGAGTGAACGGGAAGAGGGGAGGGGAATGGAAGGTGGGGTGGAGGTCTGGGATGTTTCACTGTTGTTGCGCACTACGTTCATTGTAAGTAGACGTTGTTGGTGCAAAGTCCGACAACAACAGTTGCGCATAATTGATCGTGCAGGCATCTTCAGCGATAAGAGCATGAACATTAATATCTGCTTTGAATTTTTCAAAGGGCCCAGCCTCGGGTGATATAACGAAGGTGGCAAGCAAAGCGACGCCGTCGAGCACAGAGAAGGAAGAAGTAGTCAAACCGGCAAAAACGTGGCTTGAGAATGGGAAACAGTGGAATGTGGTAAGTGTGGATTTGCCGGCGCCAATATATCCCGTATTGCCGCATGTAGCTCACCGTTCAGTGAGGCGTGGTCTGTTGATCGCGACCGCCCAGCAGCGGAAATAGTCGTGAATGAAATTTTGAGTTTTGGTAGAAATAGGAAGTTTTGTTGGTACTGCCTGTATCTAGTGACACACGGTTACGGGCTTTATTCTTACCTAATATAAATAATCTCTGCTTATTCACGATCATCAGAATTATGGTTCCAAGATCCCCTTCCATGACATTCCTTCCCCCCTTATCCTGCATGCCATTCGCTGTTCATATCCGCGGCAAGAATGAGTTTATTTGGAACCTGATCATAATTAAGCCAAATGTGCGTTTGGTGTTTTTTCTTGCTGGCGCGACTGAATCATTGTTGGAAAACGTGAGGATGTGATCAGTGGAAGGAACGGAGCTGTAGCCGAAGAGCAAATTTTTCCTTTGGGAGAAGGCTGTGATCATATTTAAGCTGGCATATGCTTTGTGAACTGCAAAATCTTGTAAAGTTAAATTGATTTCATGGAGGAAGTAGCCAAACATCATGCAAGACGATGACGCGACAATACATTCAGTTCAGATCTGTTAATATGATTGAGCAAAAGCGAAAGAGAGAGGATGCAGCCGTACGAACAGCGTACAGTGTGTGGCGTTGACTGTTTCGCCTAGAAACGAGGAGGCGTTGATATGTGATCTGAGAACGCAGACTGCTCATTTTGAACAAAGAGTGAAAGTCGAGAAAATTAGAATGCTATAAACTGAATAACACTATAGCTGAATCATTACAAATATATTTATATGAATAGGAGACTTGATCGAGTCGGCATCTCAGTTTGTCCGTTTTGAGGAATTCAAACGGGAAATATGTAGAGTAATAAAAGTCCCTTGTTCATTTTAATTGAAGGAAGTCCTGGTTTTGTGAAGTCGGTTATATAGGAGGGAGAAGACTCCACCAGTTTCTACTATATATTCGAATGCTTGACAAATTTCCATTCACTCGATTTAGGTTGACGGTAAGCGCCATCTGTTTTCCCATGAGCAATTAACTAAAGCCAGAAAAGGTGGCTTTGATTCATTAATATTAGTCAGCCGTTTTTTGGGACTAGACTATCATTTACCGTTTTGCATGTTAAGCCATTGTTATTTGCTCATATAGTTTTCGGCAAATCCGTTCAGCAGCCCAGTGCAGAGACCATGGTTGCAGTGAAAGAGGTCCGTTCAAAAATCGAAATCGAGACTCAACAAATCTTGGAGTTTCCGAATTTCCGAATCGAATTAAGCAGGAATGCTGGCTGTGTTACCGCTACTCAAAGACCTGGGGGACGGAATTGTAACTAGGACAAAAGGGAACCAGAATTCTGAAAGCGAAGCTCCCAGACCATTCCTGGATCTTTTTACAAGATTTGGATTACTTTTTTTTCAGGAATACCATAAAAACAATCAGAATATCATCGTAGAAATCGGTAGTATGAAACAGACGGTGTACGTATTCAAATGCGAAAACAGCGTTGTTCAGGTACATTTCTTTTCATTTCGTCCATTTAGTTCATGGGAAGCTAAAGAACCAATAATGACTCGTCTAAGTCAAGTGGTGGCGTGATGGAGTTCTGTTATCTCCTGCGTTGGCCATAGGCAAAACTTCTGTTAGTTTTGCACGTAGAATAATGGCTCAGGTGTTGAACTGTTTATGATCAGAATTACAGAAGAATGCAACAATTTCGGCGTCTTCATTTATTCGTATATTTCTCCGCTTTGCGTCATCTAATCAGGATGTGAATGGTTCTTCGTCAGGAATTTTCTTCGAACACCACTGAATGCGAATGTTACCGTGCATCTAATTTGTTTCTTTTGAGTGTGTTGCTTCTAATACGAGAGGCAATAATATCGATCTGCTGCTACGTAAGCGAACATAATGGACTTGATGAATAGTATAAGAGAAATTTCTTCTCTGGCACACTCAGCGGTGTAATGTTGTGCGACACATAAGTTCCATAATTCCGTATTTGTTATGCTTTCGCGGCATACTTGTGCGTGAAAGTTACAATCTTTTGCAAACGGTCATAAGTTTAGCGCAATTTGGGGTATGAGAGTCGTGTTTTTAATAAAAAATTCGGGGCACAGTTACTGAGCGTTGTAAAAATTTCAGGTGAAGGGCAAAGTGAATTCGATAACGCTAGATAGTTGCACGAAAACGTCGATCGTTTTCGACAGTCTTCTTTCGCAAGTTGAAGTCATCAACTGCCAGGGCGTACAAATACAGGTTTTCCAACTTTTACTTGGTCATTTTGTTGCTGATTTACTTATTTCAAAAGCAGCAAATGATGGTGTACCGGTTTTCGCATAGGCAATTTCTTAAATTACCTCAAGAATGTGTTCTTGTTCTTTATAACAGCGTATTTTTTCGAGAATGCCAAGTGCAGTGTGACCGCTTTCGGCTCCGCAGAGTTCGATGATCTATAAGATTTGACAGTACACGGAGGGCTTCGCAAAAGCCCCTATCGGAGGGGAGGGGGGGGGGGGGGGGGGGGGGGGGGGGGATAGGCGCTAGCCATGTGGATGTTAATCTACCATGTTGTAAAATAAAGATCTGTGAAAATAATATGTGCTGGACTGGTTATTTATGACGAAGAAGAGGTCTTTTTGAGGAAAACAGAGAGCTGAGCGTTCACAATGTTGCCATATTGATTTTCAAATTCCAGGTGTCCCTGTCCTTGTCTGTTGATCGTGAACTCATTTTTCCGCGCAAAATGCGGCAAGTCATGCTCAGTAGAAGCGCTTTTTGCTCGGAACGTGGGAAATAGAAGCCCGAAGTTGTTATCAACCGAAGTACCGTGTCAGTCAGTGCCTTAAAGCGTTATGAGTTGAGCTGTTTGCAGTTTCAATTTCGCTCGAACACATTCAGCACTACAATGAATAGTGATAGAGTAGAAGCCGCACAGAATTTATGGACCAGTATTGTGTTTAGCGTGTGTTACGTATGCACGTACGAGCATGTTCGATTATTGATTTTAACTAGTCTGTTTTTCGCGGGTGTTTTTGACCCCCAGTGGATGTAGCCTAGCACATGTTCCTCCCGCCAGTTCTCATCCAATCAGATCCTCACCATGCCACGGCCACTGGCTATATAAGAAGCGCTTCTTTGGCACCGTTTGTGTTTGTCTTATTGTTCATCTACCGTGTCGTTGTCATCGTCAATTAAATTCTTCGAGTTTGCCTCGACTCTCGTCTCGACAGTTTCAGCAGTCAGCTTGACAAACACGACAGCCTGCATAACAAAGTCCACTTAAAAATTGCAAGAACAAGTGGTCGATAAGCAACCAATTCCTGCCGATTCGATTTCTACGCCGTTCCGTACTCGACCAAGCCTGTGTTGTCAGGGTGCGGCGAATTGATAGAGGCTGGTCTAAGGAACTGTATGTGCTTGAAAGGAAGCTGCTCAAGCATATCGCAAAAATTGCTGTTTCGTCGGGGTTCTTCATTGAAATATAACCAGCAAGAACATGGTGTAAGAGGGGTAGAGGTTTGGGATTCGCTGTCGTCCAGCAATTCTAACTAAGCTTTTTTTCCACTAACCCAATCCACGAATGACGATTTATCGTCGAATAGCAAGCTGAGTGGATTGCTTATAAAGGAAGTATATTTGTTTCTTCAAACTTATCGTCGTTGGCTTTTTCCTAGGTCACCTTTCCAGTGCAGTGCTATGAGTAAACGACTGCATAATTTATTTTCAAAACGACTATAATATAACGTTTTGCTGGTCATCCATCAACATGCATGACTGTTCGTCTGCGGAAGTGAAAAGAAATCTTCAGACACTTGGGACGATGCCAACGTTGTCGATTCAAAAGACGGATGGATGCCAGGTGTATCTTAGCAAGGAGGCAATGGGAGCTGAGATAGTGACGAGCAAATCCTCCGGAATGAACGTACTTGTGCCCACAGACGCCGATGGTGACTTCGTAAGTGTTTCGTTTCGTTTTTCATTAAGTTACTATTGTGAGCGATGAGAACGCATGACTGCAATGAGACAAGATAGGCACAGCATCTATAGGCTTTTTTTATTGTGTTACGAATCCCATAGAGTTGAGGGAGAGGAACGACAAAGATTTTCCAGACTTGGGGCTGACCACCGGTTAGCCTGCTGCTCATCTTTGTTCTACTTTGCGAGATTTCGCCTGAGTTGGGCTTCTCGTCCACATTCCGGCAGGAGCTGACGGGGTCTTCGTTCCTGCTGAAAGTTATCTTCCAGCCTCTTAGTTGTGCCACGATCTTATTTGTTAACGCTATCGGATTGGGATTTCGTTGGATGAAGTTTTCCTTTGTAAGGTGCACCGCCAGCGGTCGAATTTATACTCCGCGGATCGTACCATTCCAGTGTGCTACCAGAGTGCGGTAGCTTGCGCGGTGTGACCTTCAAGGGACGGAGATTGAATTTGAGGGCGACATAATCTCAAGAGATTTTGTTTACTGACCTGTACAAGAGGAGCAGCTCAATTGGAGATGAAGAACCAGCGCAAGAGAGCGACCTGTGCGGATCCTCAAGAAAAGGGCTATTTTTGACGGTTTCGGGTTTAAAACTGTATTGAGTAAGGGAATATGATGTTAAGTGTTTCTTCATTGGTTTGCGGGGCAGGCTTTTGGCCGTTATGAAAGCAGTAGCTAGTTGAGGCTATAGCTTACTTCTCCTTCAAATGTGAAAATGAGCGAAGGTGGCTGCGCTGAAACTTTCCTCGTCCCTTCTCCGCTCACCCCCCCCCCCCTTCCCCCCC
>JPKZ01022849.1:143369-180944 GCA_000803305.1 Toxocara canis
CCCCCCCCTTCCTCCTCCTTCCACACAGACGTTAAATATCGAATTCAGAATCTGAGGGGAATGGGCTGTGGAACAGAGGGTTAGAAGGGATTTTACGAACCACAGCATCCATCGTTTTCGTACTCTTTAAGTCACGGGAAACAGAGCGCAACATCCCATCTTCAATCGATGCGTTGGCGTAACCAGGCCCAAGTTTTAGAACACTCGGCGGCGAGTTTTTCGTGCTTTCGGAAAATTCGGAAGTGACGACACAGACGTTAAATACACAGAGAACTGCGAAGCGGGAATTTTAGGGTTTTTTCTTTGAAACCCATGTCTCCCTCTCCGTCGTTCAGACTGGGATAATCGCACGGAGACTTTATTTGGCGGCTGTTTGCAATTCCAGGGGCTGATCATGATGACTGCATACAAATTCGAAGGGCATCCATTGTGATTGTACGGAAATTCAAGGACTAATCAGAGTAATAATTATTGACGCAAATTCAGAAGCTAACCTCGATGGTTTTATGCAGTTTCTAAGACTAGTCATGATGATTCTGTGCGAATTCTGAGACTGATCGTGATGACTGTGTGCAAATGCCGAGCGGCTGGCACCGATGACGGTGTCCTCAGGATTCAGGAAAGCTAACCACATTAACGATATTCAAATTCAGATGGAGTTCCCAGTGCCGGAGCAATTCAAGACGGTATTTGATGGTAAGAAGCTACAAACGACTGTATCGGATATTGTCTGAGTGCGAGGCGAACCTTCTGCCGTTGTGTTTGTTTTCGATTTGTTTGTTTTCATTTTCTTTTCGTTGTATTACCGGCCGGTTTGTCACTGTCACTCTAGCGCTAATGCCTTCTCGAAGAGTGTGCTAAGTTTCCTTTGTTATTTGCTGCTTTCTCTTTGAATCCTCTGCAAATTTGAGCAAGTGTTTGATTCGCTTTAAGTGTTTATACTTGTCTGAAGCGTTGATGCGATTCTTTATTGTAGTATTTATGCAATACATGATTGTAAAAGTCTGTGGTTTATGCAACGAATTTTGGTCTTTTTTTGGCTACAGGCATTACATTTCGGCTCATTTGCATTTCGATCTTGTCATGTTCAATTGTGGGAAAATAATGCTTTAATCAGTCTGAGCATTTTGTCGGATATTTTTTAATTACTTGGTGGCATATCATTACATATGTAAAGTGTCTTAGACGTTAGTTTATCGGACGCAAGAGTATTTCGGGGTGTTTGGGAGGGGGGGGGGGGGGGGGGGGGGCTGGATGAAATGCAGTAAGATCTGCACAATCAATGCGGGGGGTAGGCTTGTCTGAAATAGGTTGTGTTTTCTGCACAATTCCTGGCAAAGAATATGAGAGGAAATCTGTGAAGAAAGAGGAAAACGTTTACATGGCACTCACTGTTCGTTTATTTGATATGCTCAGTGATGCGTGGGCCGCCTTGTTCCACTCAGCTAAGTTTCATTTAATTCTTTTGGACAGCGCCTATATAGTGCTGAACCAGTTGAACATGTTTTCTTATCCGTAGATCAAGATGAAGGTGTTAGGGTGGTTACAGGGCATGCTGATAAACACTTGATGAGAAATGTACCGATAGTTTTTAGAAAATGTAATGGAAATTTTTATGCCAAAGTTTGTTTTGCAAGTGCTGTGCTCTGTGTTTGTTCGGAATGATTTTGTCGCACTTGCCTGAGCACTTCAAGTAGCCGCAGGCAAGAACTGGAGTAAGAATTGTATGTTTGGATGTTCGGTGCAATCTGATTGTTCCTATTTCTAAGTTGAACCCGTCTCAGCTGATAGTCGCAATGCGCTCAATTCTTTTTGCATAAATGTTCATTTTGTTGAAGCCCGTCGATCATGCAAGGTGGGTGGCAAAGCGCGCCTGAAAGAGTTGGTGCATGTGCGCTTCTGCAATCCTGATGGCTATGCCAGTTGAGGTTATTTGCAAAGAAATAATGAAATAATATGGTGCTTTCGAGTTTTAGCCGAACGAATCGGTTTCTTCAGGTTTTGCAAGATGCCTGAAATACAAATTTTAGGGTGTTTAAATCTGTTTAGAGGTTGGTAGATCTGCATGGGGTTTGGTGTACCTGCGGGGATTCACAAATTCAAGAAATTTCTCCGATCTTCTGTCTGCCTTCGCTTGTGTTCACTTGTGTACCGAAATTGTTTTTTGCAGATTTCATTCGTTTTCATGCACATTTATAGGGTTCCATTTGCAAAGTACATTGTTAGAGGATGACGACGTGGTTCAGGCGACCAGTGCCGCCATGGTAAAGTCAATCGTGTGGAGGCGAAACTGCGGCTGTGCTAAGATTGGGAAAATTTTGTGTCCTTGATTTTGGTCCCCCTGAAATGTTCATTAGTGAGCGGTAAATACCCAGCTACGTTTGCATGGTCATTCATCTATGACACTTGCTTATCAGTAACCAGCGCTTGACGATGACAGCCCCTACTTGAACTGCAGCATCTGATGGCGCGTGTCAGTCGCGAATTATACTGCTTGTTCAGGAAGTGTACGGATTTTCCAACATTAGGTGCCTGCACACGAGAACCTCGACGTTGCGCTATTCATGTGCAGGTTTTGAAATCACCAGCCAAAATACGTTCAAAAGTAAACTGCAATACACGAGAAGTTGTTTTAATCATCGAGGAAATATATCCATCATCGCTAATAAAGTGAGATCACGAATCCCGATAAGAAAAAAAATGCTATCGAATGACTCGTTCCGCACCAGAATCGACGCTAGAGGGAAGGGTTTTTTGTTCATTCTTCAACTGTTTTCCTGATTTCCACTTCCTCAACTTTTATTGAAAACGCCATTTCTTTGTGTAATGTCAAAGGTGCATCATCAGTGATCCCCGTTCCTTGTCTTTTCGCCTGGATTTTTTTAAAAGAAGCATGGTGCTTTTATGGTATTCGGTAACAGTTTTGTTTTTATGATTAGAAGAATTGTCTCTCCAAAAAACGAACTGATGCGTTGTCATGGTAATATTACGTTGTCTTCGCGGTCTTGAATGAAGCTCGCACTCGACGTTCGTAAACTTCCTGCATAGCTCTAGCGTTGTCACCCATCACTGTTCGCAGTACTTGCAGCTGAAATCTACCAACATCTTTACTCCACACTTGAATCGTTTTCGCGATAATAGCGGCCATAAATACAATTATAAAATGGGAATTTCGAGTGGCAAGCGATCGATCACTAGGCAAGATATCGAAGACTTGAACGGAAAATGAGTGGTAATGCGCGCCAAGCGATTGGCACGATATGTGTCTTGGCGACATTAGTCCGATAATTTTCATGAATTGCTCAAAAATAGAAAAAAATTTTGAAGTTTGCTGGACTCGACCGCTTGCAAAAGTCCTTCTGAAGACTCGTTCTTCTGCCACACGACCGTCAAGTATGCATGTTTAGAATGCGTGCAGATTTCTTACGCATTTTTAGAGTTATGATTTTCTCCGTAGGTAACAACTTGTTTTATAATTGAGTAAAGGAGGTGGTAATCCTTGGAACCAAATCATTCTACCGAATTCCATAACTTTTTTCAGTGGTCCTCGAATTAGAACTACCGAACAAGCATAAACTGCACAAAAAACAAATAGGCATAATGCCGCCACCGTGCGCTGCCGATCACAGATTAGTCAAAGCGCATACTGCAGAAGAAAAACCCTGAGCCGCTGAAAGGCGAGAAACGAAAGAAGCTGTTTTCATCAGTGCATTGTCTTTGAGAACTGTGAGGTACATGTTAGAATCAGATCGAAGATGTCTGACTTCAAGGATATGAAGATTTAGAGCAGCGAAAGGAGAATACTCTTCTTGCGAACCATTTCTATTGGCCTACTAGGTCAACCTCTAATGCTTCTGATAAAAATATTTTGGCGGTTTTGCTGACGCCCACAAATTTTCCTCTCCAGCTCAAAAGTGTTCAATTAGTTGCCCAAACGTTTGCATGGGACGTAACTATCAAACGAAACGTGCCGACTTTTTGCTATCACAAAATATTTACATCCCGTGCATGGACTATTGGTTTATCGTAGGCATGTTCTGATCTTTCTCTTGCTTTGCGCTTAACTGTTTTTGCTGTTCTGTACAACGACATTTGTCATTTTCTCAACCGTTTTCTTTCTCCTATTTCGCTAATCACTCCGTTTGCATATTCGTCAGACGACATCTTCGCTATTTGATTTTCGGCAACTGTAATGTTGGGTTCAAGTAGAAAAAAACTGAACGCTCCAATTGGCTCTTTTAAATACGTGCGCCTGACAGCAAACATGCAACGGCCTAAGTGAGCTAGCTGTTGCACGATCGTGTTGCGTTAAGCTGTAATCGAATCGTACAAAATTGTCACATTAGCGGAAAGATCATGCCAATCACATTTTATGAACAACTTCAAAATGCCAGTCACATGTGGTTTGCCGTTGCGGCTTCGAGGCGAACAAAACCTAATTAGATGTCGGCTGACGAGAAGTCATTGCGGTGGAATTATGGGTGGATATTTATTAGATTGTGCGCAGTTCAGCCATTCGTTTCGTTTAATCGCCAATAACGCTCTACTGAAGAAATGCGATTTTCTCATTTTCTCGAATCGAGGTAATAGCAGTGCATTAAAACAGTAATGGCCTAGATGGAAGTTTTATGTGTTCCATCGGAGTTCAATGAATGCCACGTAAGCAGGTGGTGAAAGCACATTCCGGTAAGCTTTATTGAAGACACAGCAAAAAATGAACTGAGTTTACAGCGAATATCAGCCATTATTCAAAAAAAGTGCGTTTCTCACTTCACCTTATGTCTATCGCTTCTTCGCTCTTACGCCATTAGCCTTTTTTCGGTAGGGCACCGCTGCATAACATTCGCGACTTAACAATTCGTAAAGCATGAATGTGCGGCAGTTTGTAATGCATTTGTTTGATGCGATTTGCAACGTATATGTCGATTTGTTACAATTATCTTTGCCGTTGTTGCGAGTTGTAAATGAAAAGTCAAACACTAATATGGAAAGGAGAAGACTTAAGCACTGCATAAGAGCAATCTTAAACCGCACTCAACAATTTAGTTTTTCTGGCTTTGTGCTTCTCCTCTCCCTTTCTTGTCCACTGTTGTTTTGCATCCTTCTGGTGTCTTATGTGGCAATGTTCGACGACTCGCTGTTGCTATTCTCAATGAATTTAATAAGTTCATTAAAGGTAATTCGTGCCTGTCGTGAAAATAAAAATAGGTCAGTTTAACTGAGATCTTCGTTACATAGCGGGTGGCAAAAAATGACGTTACAGTAATACGTTCTTTTGGCTATTTGCTATGAAATTTAAAGCACTGGCTAATACAACTGAGGCGTTGGTAGGGGCATCGACCACCGCGTGATCGTTTAGCTGGTGACACTCCTTATGGTTTTGAAGTTACTGTTTACAAAGAGCCAATCTGTTGCGACTACTTGATTTGCAATACTTAGCATTAAACAAGCAAAGTTCGTTTAGTTTTCAAGAAAATCCACAACCCACATTTGGCTGGTTGTAAACTGGTCCCACCTGTGAAATCCCAATGGGAATCGGGCGGTGCAAAATTGTCCAAATAGCGCACTCGTTGAAGGGAGCAACCGTTAGAGAACCCTCGTAAGTGTAATAGTGAAGTTTGTCTGAAATCGCAACATCATCTGGAAAATATTTATTTTTAATTTTTCATTCAGGGAATTCATAGTTTTGGTCATCTCACGAGCCCTAACAAATCGAGACAGTATGACACCTGCCTAGAGAGAGAGAAGATAAAGAATTATGATTGCGATGACTGCATTTCTTGTTTTACCGTGGCGAAAGGAAACACTCATTGGAATTTGCAGCGAAGTAAGGCAGTGCCATTTTTGATGTAAGAGTTTTATAGAACGAAGACTGCTGGAGGAGTTGAAAGCTGAGAATTCCACACACCGTACCCCCACTCTCCAAAATGTGGGACGTAGCAGTCAATGCATGAAAGTAAAGTGCCAGTTATGCTAGTCGGCTATCCCACCCAGTAGTTGAGCCGGTTGCACAAATAGCACAAATGCCTATAAATAGCCACAGGTGCCTAATATGAGGTTGCTGCCGCAAAATGAACATAAACAACTGTGACAAAGACCCATTTTCCCACTCAGCTGCCGACTTGACCGAACTTAAAGTGCATCAGCGAATTCTCGGCATGCGAATTTCTGCAGTTGTTAAGCGGCCATATATCTTCCGTGAAAATAGATCCTGACAGGAAACTTAGTGGAAATCGCCTTATTGTGTTCATTGTGTGCATCAAATCTCATAGCTTTGGCCTCAGTACTTATGGAGTCGAAACAATCCAAATTACATACACACAGGTATATGAACAGCACAGCGACACCGTGCTGTTCATCTACATAGGTATATGCATATATGGACCGTGCTGTTCACATATACATAGGTGTAAAAACAGTTCAGCACGGTGGCGCTATACTGTTTTTCTATTGCAAATTTGGTAACACTTTGGTATCATCATTTTGGTAACAGAAGAACTAACCTGAAAGCAGACTTTTTAGCAAATGGTCTGTAGGGCCGGTCGATTATGTGGATGGAAATATGCATGTGATCGATTGAATGAAAATTTAGAAAAAAGATTGGGTAGGATGAATGAAAATTGAAATTCGTATTTGGGGCTGTCTGCTACTGATGAACATTTGCATGCATTAGCACGCTATATGATTTTTATTGTCATTTCAAAAAATAATGAAGTTGCTGAGTCGATGTCATTGTCGACATCGCATTTGAGTCATTATTTTCGTCTCATCGTTATTTTACATTGAAATTTGTCAACAGTGAACAACAAAAAGCTTAGAGAATGGCGAATGTAGCAGTGTGCAGAGAGATGTGCCGACAACTTTAATGATGATCTTCGTATATTTTTGTCCCATAAAAGAAATTACTGTAGCTGCAACCGCCATTTGCTTCTTTTTGGCGAGTTAATCACAAAAAGTTTTTAAAGAGTGTTGTTGACCGAACATTATGGCGCTCAAGTACCCTTTTATATATATACATATATATATATATATGCATATATATACACATATATGTAAGAGCAAACCTGGCAGCAATCGCGAAAAGTCGAAGCCTTTCGGCAAAGCGACGGGAGTATCCATTGCCAACGATTCTTCAATAGCGGTGAGAAGAGGTTGAAAATGCTCGTTATCTTCTGCGTCCATCTGAATTACCTTACGCGTTCTCCAAAGCGTAGCCTTATACATATATATATATATATATATATATATATGTATATATAAGGTGTCGAATTGCATAACCACAAGTAGTAACCGGAATGGTTCAAACTTCCCAGGTTTTTTCGTGGGCACTTGAGGTGAGCAGCGATATTGATGAGGGGTTGATTTTACCAAAGATTTGAGTCCATATGCTATACTTCGTTCATCAAACTAATAAAGAAGATATTTTTCCTAGCAAAAATTAAGAAGCTCTCATTCGAAACAATATAGTGAAGACGTTGGCTGTATATATATATATATATGCATATATATATATATATATATATACAGCCAACAAGTATACCCAGTACAAACAGAAGAGTTAGTGCTCCATTCTTTCCGTCCATCTTCATATGTCAACGGAAAAGACCAAAAATGAATGGCAGAATAGAAGAAAATGAGTTCATGGAATGAAATAACATCCGATGTTGATTGTTAGGCATAATTGAAGTTAAATTTTTTTGTCTAAGAAGCCATGAATGTTCCGTATCGGCTTACTCATCTGCGCTAACTGGACGTTTTCGTTGTGAGCGTTCATCATTTATCGAGCATTGGAACGTTAAAAATGCTACTATGCTACATGCCAAGCTGTGTATTGTACAGTTTACTCTTAGTCGATTTAGGCTATTTAAAACTTTAGTATAAATTCAAACTCTTAAATTTCGTACAGCAGCCGAGACAAACAAATAAGAATGACTGCCAGCTGGTTGACACAACATGCGCTTTGGAAGTCACTCATGAGATCAGCCACGTTTTCCTGGACCATTTGCGAATGACAAAAATTCATATATGTATTGATTCAACCTCTTGCATAAATCTCTTACTCAATATTTGTCTTTCGGCAATCGAATCGCTTGAAAATGCATACAAATTTCTTAGGACCCTTATGTACTCGTAAGTGATATGAAGATTCTTCTTGTGTAAGGCGTATATTGGTAGTTCAAGAATTATTTATTCCGACGATATTGGCGAACACAATTCACACAATCATCTAATCCTTTTTAATCAATCTTTTGGTACTTTATGCCATCAGAATGATCACATTGTGTTGCAAAAACTACTCTTTTCGCAAATCAGCTCAAATCGCTTGGCGAAGTCAACAACACGCGTAAACGGATGCGAGCAGACATTGGCCTTTGTGATACGGTTTCGTACCATCAGCGTTTCGTTCTCACGTTTCCCTTTGTGACTACTGAGATACGGTTTTGTTTTGTGTATCCTTCTGTATCATTTTTCTTTGCGCTGTTTTTTGTGTTCTGCTTTGGTAGGGGCGGGATGATTCGGGCCTGCCCAGCCAGTTTTCTGTTTTCTTGAAAGAGGGTAAGGTTGCCCATGCACTTGGCTTCATGCTGTAAAATAGTCATTGCCGTAAATCCATTTCTCATTCACCGTTCGCTGTCGTATATCCGCCTCTTATTCACTGTCGTCGTTACGCATAATAAACTCATTGGACAAATCGGAGAAGGTACACGACACAATGTCATGAACAGTTGGACAGCTAATGTGTTTTCTGTAAAGTGCGAATAATGCACTTGCGCGATGGAATTTGCATTATGAGAAAACAAACGCACAGAAAGCATAAATAGGCTTTCGCGTTGCTCGTCTTCACTACGCGCACTGTATACTGCTGATGTTGGCGTGACTGCCAAAACGGCCAGTAAACGCCATTAATCATTCCGCCTTTATATATATATATATATATATATATATATATATATATATATATATATATACCAAGACGAAGACCGCGAGAATGGCTACTCCATCCGGTTGTTTCAAACATTGCTGATAGTTCTTATACTTCGGATTCCAGAACATAAAGTGCAGCTGTAATATAAAGATCTACGAAGCAAAATGTTTGAAAAATTATATTGACATTTGATCTGTTGTTGGTTCGGACAGATGGTACTGGAAGGCGGGAACAATGAGGGTAATTTTTCCTAGCTTTTGTTGTTATGTGGACCCTTGTCGTGAAGCCGTCCGACCAGGATAAAGAGGAGGAGAAGGGAAGTTAGACGGCAAAGAAGAGAATCAAAAAGCTAGTGGTTTTTTACCCGTCCTGGCCTGTGACTGGGATCTCTTCGTGGAATGAGGTTTGTGCGGCATGCATCTCCATAGTCGAAGCTTATGCAAGCATCACTGATTATCAGCATATCGCTAGATGGGCTGAGGGAATGGAATGCTTAGATGACCTCATGATCTTATCATTTCGCGTCAGTGTCAATGCGATCGAACTATTACGACATAATACGAAGGGAAATACATTAAATTTTGACTTCTTTTCCACACTAATCTCATAATTTCGCAATCGCCAACACTTCAAAACGACGGAACACTTCTAGCAGTCGATGCATGTAAAGGCAACGAAGCAGAGTGTTTAACAAGAGAACGCACTTCACCGGAAAATGCTCTTCCACTGATTCTGTGTTCACTTCCATCCTCTTCTGTTTCTCCCCAGTGACCATGGAACTCTCGGAAACGATAAACTGCTGGAAGATGGCTGCCAGTGAGCGCTGAAAATAAACGAAGCTTACCGATGTGTAGCTCAGATATTATAGAGTTGAAAACCGAGGTGCTCTTTTAGTTAGTTGGAATGCCAAACGCGAACTATTAGATATGCGCTGGATGAAATCTTTCAGAAACAAATATTTATTATTGAGCATATTTATAAGAAACATTTATCAAAAACAGTACGGCGACATCATATCTACGCATATCTTTTTTTGTGCGGGAAGGTCTGCAGCTGTCTCTCTGCCGATTTCAATTCCGGAATCGTTGTCCAATCCACATCTTTGGTTCACCTCTTATATCCGTATTCGAAGGGATTCATGAAGTCAATGGGAAGTAAGAAGACGCTTAAATATGCTTAAAAAATTAGATTTTTGAGCCATTTGGGCTTCGTTTTCCAATAGACCGGTCGGATAAAAACGATTTTCACATGAACGTTTGCATGAGCAGTTTGATCGGTTCAAATGGGAGTATTCGTTATTTACGGGAACTTATGAGGCCGCATGGTCTGATGGTGGAGTCCTCAAAATGCATATCCTTGCAGCGTGTGAAAGTTCCATCCATACTTTTAGAAGAAAACAAAGGGATGAGCGAAAAAAAGAAGGAAAACTCACTCGATGTTCCATTTTCATTTATTTTGCAAGAAAATCCATTCTTTGTGATCTGAAAAAAGATGTTTTGGAACTTGCGAAAACGTCGCACAGGTCTTAAAGAAGGTAATCTCAGTGAACTTTCAAGTTCGATTTGCTCGTCCTTTTCCACTCCCCTCATCTCATCTGCCCTCCTCCAAATTTTTAGGTGTGAGAGGAAGATGGGAGTCCACATAAGCGCTCGTTAAATTAAATCTCGCCGTCAAATCAAGGCTGCTTTTGGATGCACCAGTTAAAAAAGTTTTGCTTGAATTCTGCAGCTCCAAAGATGCGAATGCACATCAGACTCTCGAGCTCAGCCATCTCGCTGGAGTTTTAAATAGTCTTTGGGGTCTTTGTTGGATAGTTTAAGGTGTGTTTAGCAAACAAAACTCCGAGAAGACCATGAAGTACTGCAAGAGAGCTGACAAATGCCTATGACGGTCTGCTGAACGAATTTAATTTTACTTTGGAGGACGACTTTGTTCGTTGTGTTGCCACGTTAAACTCCTTTCTATGCGCCCCGCACAATTCCATGTAAACAATTTTCAAGAGCAGCGAGCAATATAGGTGATAATGAAGTGATAGAAAACGATTCATTAATTTGCGACCCACTTCAACAGTCTTTGCGTCTCCGAGTTTGTAGGAGAATTTCAACTGCGATGACTTCAGAGCTGGATCGTAATCAATGATCTCTTTAGTGATGTTAATCGGGCTTTGTTTTTCACCACTAGATCCGTCATGCTCATCGGCTGAAATGGTTTACGCTTTCATTGCGATTACTTCACAATATCGGAAACGAATAATGTGCTAGCCGGAAACTTATTGCACAAAGTGTCCAGTTGATAGGCATGAAATGGGATTTTCAGTTGACGATAATTCAGAAGAGTTTATCGAAAAAGATGCCAAAAAAAGGGAAATGAATTAGAGCACAAAACGCTGTACGACACGAAAAATAATTCTTGAGGATGACGGAGAGATCCTTATACATCGTTATATGTGAGCAAAAAAACGTACATTTGAACAAATTTGTTCGTGATATAAACGAATAAATAACAATGTTGAGGAAATGTGCTCAGAGAAAAAGCAACAACTTATTGAATAAGTCTTCCCGTCTTACGCGACTGTCAGGCGGATGGATATAGGAGAGTGATGTGAACGAGCATCTGCTCCACGTGTGCATTATGACACATACCGTAACGCTAAGGAGAGGTGCCGAAACATTGAATAAACCGTTTCACGATCACTGACCTTTTCAAGAGGAATTTCTGCACAGTTGTGGCCGAGCAGTTTAAATTCAAAAGTTTCATCTTCGATGTTCAAAGAGCGTGTTGGTCTGATGGACGCTCAAGTGGACGAAATGTCCAAAATGTCCAAATGCATGATTTGCACCTGTTATGCTATTGTTTATATCTTAGATAGTTATTTCTGCACCGCTCACATTTATCTAAATGATTAACTGTATTAACTATTAGCTAATCATTTGCTGATTGTTCACTGAGGTGCCAGTCTTGAGCAGAGGGGACTAGGAAATGAGAAATTCGTTTCAATTCATTTTAATTCAATTAAATTTAATCCGATACCATCAGATCCAAGTGACGAATTGCTCGGAGATCGTGTGCTGGCGAACATCTGCTTCCAGATACGTTCAGAATTATAAGCTGAATAATAATTAATAGTCTCACGCATTTTCAATTCAACGAGTATGTCGACTTCCGTTACAGTTATGGAGGAAACTCAAATCAACAGCCATAAAAAGTACCGAGGGGTTGGCCCGACAAGTGCCTTGGCAGCCTGTTTCTCGAACAAGCAGGTTACCTAACAAATACCGAGGAATCATATTTTACTTAACAGGGCTGCTCGTACAAATCCTCTGTTAAGATTCGTTTTTCTGCTGTCCGACCAGTTGATTATGCCCTGTCTTGAGTGTTTTTAAATTTTTATAGCCCTTTGGAGAGCTTCAATTCTATCCTTGGTCAATGAGTGTACATGAAATAAGGGGGAAAGATGGTCCTAGGCTGTAGCTTATACTTACGAAGTTCCATAGCTCTAGCTTCAGTGGTTCCCTTACTAACACTACTGGACAACTGGATAATTAGACATGAACAAACATACGTATAGAACGATCGCCATAACGCGCTTTGCAACTTGAAATTTTCCTAAATGGTTCAAGGAGAGGTCATGAGATTCAAAGTATAATAATTTCTAAATTTTTGAAGAAAAGTTGGAATTAATCGGTTGTCGGTTATGTTCGGGATTTTTCAAATGGAGATTTGACGTAATGTTGGCTTAATGTCGACTACACTTTCGGCGTAAAGTGTACTTTTAAGTGCCATCTCACGGCACCATTAAAGTGCAAAAGTTGTACGTGAGTGATCATTTACAGCATTCACACATTTGTGCGGTTCGAATGAGTTCGATGATAAAACTTTGATAATCACAACGAAACCTCCGTTTATACGACAAAAGAACCGACGAGAAAAGGAAATAGAGACAAACTTTAATGGGCGTCACTCATTGCGCCGAGTGATATACACAGTGGCGCAATGCAAACGGAGCGTAACGTAACTGTGATTAATTGTTGAACACATGTCGAGCCAGATTTAATTTCGTTTTGTGTTAAGTTAGTTTCTTGACGAAACGATCCAGTTTGAAATAAATTATGACGTGTTGAAATGGGACTTATTGAAAGAATTTGATGAAACATGGCGTTCGTCTGAGCTAAGCGAATTAAATCGACAGTGTACTACGACTAAACGACGACAATCAACAGAAATCTGTGCGCGCACTTTTTAAATGAACTGTTCGCATATTTATTGCAATGGATTATTTGCATGACATGATACATTTAGAGTGGCATAAATGCGTGCCATATTAGACGAACTTATTGGCTTATATGCGCCTAGCATGCGATATGTGCTTCATCACCGATTACAATAAAATTGTTGTGATCTCTATAGCGAACGGTCGACCGAACAAAGATTACGCTATAGTTCGTTAACTTACACTACAATAGGCAGACGGATAACAAATTCAAAAATGATATCGCAAATGTGATCGTTAGTTTCCATTCAATTCGAAAAATTATCGCATGTGTTAAGCATTAAGCCACTAGCATTCGAGAAATCTAAGTGCTGAAAAAACTCCATGAAATTTTAATGAAAGTATAAAGTTTAATTTATCTTTCGAGGTTGATTTCGCTTTTATCAAAAATTGGATGCCTGCTAAGTTTGTACAAGTCAGCTTTACTATTGAATCATTATTGAAGGCATTCTGCATAAGTCTCAAATTCACTCATTAATTCAAATAGGTAGCCGAATTGAATGCTAAATAAGTAGCAAAAGCTAATGTTAGCATTATTGGAAGTTTTAAGTTTAAGTTACGCAGATAGTTTGCGCAAGAATTTCATCAAGTTTATTGCATCAAATGAAATAGAACCGAAGCCTGGGCCTTCCCCGGTTTATCCATTTTGTTGGTTTTTTTAAGAAAGATGGCTCATTGCTCGACGGAGGTATGGTGTAGAAGTTGACAATTTTCAGCGGAAGCAGTTAGACGAGTAATAGATGATCTTTGAATGCCGCCATTCTTCAATTTCATCGGTTCCATCTCTAGTTTATTCGCACTCTACAGATTTCTTTTTCAACCATTTTTTTGAGGATTTTTTTGGCTGATCGTTTCAACTCATCGGTGATGTCCGTGATCGCTTGAACTCCGCAGCTAAAGGCTGTCTCATGCTCGTTAGCAACTGACGAGTCGATCTTTCCGCTTCCAGCCCATCCGAGAACTCAATGGTTTCTTCGTCCAAAATTTTTAAACCCTTACCTCTCTATTAAGCATCTGTTACAGAAATACACTTCTACGAATCCTCTTTAATTTCCACTCTATACACCTTCTTATCTACAACAAAACCACACTTGCAACAAAACCGATAAATGTGAATGTTATCTTTTCATTCAATTGCTGAAATGATCGCGATTCTGTTTAGCTGGTGAGCAAAGAGAAATTCTCATTTTGCGTTCAACATGTCTTAACTAGAATATAGAGCGTAATCACAATGTTTGGACTGCAACAATCGAGGCGAGGTAAAAAGAAGACAGACAGTGTCAACTGCACCAATTAAAATTTTCCTAGGAGAAACAAAACTAGTCGTAACGAGCATCAACAATAAAGCCAAGAAGAACTAGTTCAACGTTATCTTTTCCGCAAAATTCGGAGCATGGGAGCAAAATTTCTTCAACTGTTCGCCGTTGTGGGTGAAGATGGGACGGGAGGGGGGAGGGGAAGGGCCTACGGCTCTTTTTGACTCCTATCGGAAAGACAGTTTTGAAAGGAATCAAGGAAGCGCCGTCACTGACTGATTGGAAGAAAAGGTTTCAGAAGTTAAACCGCTATTTTCTTATCCATACGACAAATTTGAAACATTGGGAACGAATTCTACGCTTTTAAAGCGAAACTGCACATGAGGATAAGTGGTTCCAGTATAAATTTGAAAATAAGCTTGAGCCCGCAAGTAACATTTTCCCAAATTCTTGACGATCGAGGTCTACCACTCTAAGGAGTTCCAAACGCGGCAACAATTTTGTCCGCTGTTTAGCTTTTGCTACGCAAATTAGTCAAGGCAGAGGATCCCTGTCGCCAAACACTTGAAAAGGAGTTATTAGAACATTATTTAAGGAGTTATTTTTAGGAGTTATTAGAACAACATTATTTAAGCAGAAGCAACAACTAATTTGGTTATTTAGAGTGTGCAGTTACAAGAGCAATCAGTTGTTATTGCAATTTCTTATTGTTGACTCATATGCCTCTCAGAATCAATTCATTGAGATTGTCTGCTATGAGATAGAGCTGAACGATCAAAGGAATCGCAAGTTTTTAACTAACAGTGTTAACGGTGCCCCAAATGTAACTAAGTTCATCAGAATTATAGACAAAGCACATTTCAAAGTGCGCAGAGATGGCTGAGGAAGAATTTTAAAAATTGTTTAAGAAAACGAAGCACATCACCAAACCTGAAAACGGCCACAATATTTTACTACTAAAACCACCTCTTATCAGAAAGCCGCCACATGCGCAATGAAAGTTTTTCTCTATACACAAAAATACTGGAATCTCGTTATGAAAACCAACATTGAGGCATGTTTGAAATGAAAATATTGCTCCATCTTCAAAATGAGTAAAGAATAGCTGCAGTAAGGATGTGATGAGATCAGCAACATATCGGAGAAAGAACTGCTAATATTTTGAAATAAAACAGAGCGCATAACTGTGCTCCCAAGAGAATTTTATTTCAATTTTTTTCGAACTTTTTAAAACTGCACAAATGAGAGGTTAATTATTTGTCTTCTGCCGATATGCATAAACACAGTTGACTGATTTGCAATTTCAGACTCTTTCTGAAAAATTTTTGCAGTCGAGAATGTTGTGAAGATTACAAAGTGGCGAAAGCCTTTTACAGTTTAAATAAGAAACACAAATATATGAGGAGCGCATTCGTATGTCAGTGCTCATGAGAGTCATTCTGCTTTTTAACACTTTCTACGATCTATGAGAATCACTCACTAAGTCCGCCAGTAAGAAATTGTCATAAAATTAGCATGCGTATTATCTATTGTTGCGAAGAGTGTGACGATGCATGTTGTTAAGAAATTTTCTGGCAGAAGTTAAGCTATTAAAAGGTGCAATGGAAACCTACAGAAGAGAACTGTAGGTTTCCATTGCACCTTACGAAAATCTCATTGGACTGCTATGCACGGAAAAATTGAAATCCTCAAATGGAAGTGGAGTGGATTTATTCCTAATCAGTGGGGATGTGGAAGTGGAACAACAAATCCAAAGAACTGATAAGTGATCATATGAGGATGTTCCTTGCACCAATATTTACATAACACAGAAAAGAGAAAGGGATTGAGAATTCCTCTCGTATTTGCGCAGAGGTACAACTACTCGATTTAGATAGAGGTACAACTACTCGATCTCAATCGTATGCATTCAAGGAGTACGCTAGGCGACAGTTTTCAGCCAGGAAAAGCGAAAGGGCAAAAGATCGAAACGCTGACTGAAAAATATGTATACCGGAGAAAAAGTAAATGCATGAATAGAACAGAAATGAACGACCTAACTAGAAGAGACTAGTGAGGTTGCAGTACTTAAGGAAGTTGAGGAAGTTGAAAAAATTAAGGAAGGTATCATCTCGCTGGCATTAAAATTTTTAGAAAGAGTTTTGCTATTTTGTAAGCTCAGCTTGTCCCAAAAAACGGAGCAACGAGAACAGTAGACGTTTCATTTGTATTCATGTGACTGGTTGAAGCGAATCCCGAACAGAGCAACATCGGCGGCACTCATGGAAACTCGGCTTCACCAAAATTGCCAGAAATAAATTGAACGGACTGAATTTCAGAACCAAGCTTTGACCAAACTATCAAAGACGCGACAATTTTTGCATATCTACATAAGCCAATAACTATGATGAAAATGGGCGCAAAAAAAATTCCCATTTTCATCAGGCCTCGCACACACATTAGCATGGCTATAGCAGAGTAACTTTGTCTGTAACTTCGATTTTCGACAATTAATGTTCGCCAAAAAAATTTCACTTAAACTGATAGCTGCTGTCTGCCTATGAAGAATACTGAGCAACGGCGAAGTGGCTGCATATCGACAAAAACGATTTCAACTTTCTTAAAGTTATCCTTTCGATTTTATTATTGTATTCATCATTAAGTTTCATCTATGGCGCACACTAATATAAACTTCTAAATGCCAAATTTACTAGCGGTAATAGTTACAGAAATAAAATTATCTCGGGAAAACGATAGCACTTAGAAGACGAGAGTGTCCCCTTCCACTTAATGCATTCAAAAACACTAAAAACTGGCAGAATGGCTGTCGAAGTGAACAATGGAGTGAAATGAAAGTTGTGAACATTGTACTGACATTAAGCGATTTCCCGAAAGAGAAACTTAACAAAACGCTAAATCATAAATTCGGATTAGTTGTTGAGCTAAGCATCTATTAATCAAAAAGAGAATTAGCTAAGATATCAACTAAAGAGCTGAGAGAGACAAAATTGCGAAAGTCATTGAAAAAGAGTAAATAACGTAGCATGCACCAACACCTCAGTGAAAAAAAAAGGTGATAAAGCAAACTTGCTTGATGGGAGCCAACATTTATGAGACCTCCCACCACTCATCAGCTACGATACTGTAGAGCGCTAATTAAGATAGCGTTTAAAAAGTTCTTGTAAAACTTTAAAAAAACTTTCACACTAGAGAAATTATACACTGCGAAAACCACCACCCACACTCTCGTATTCAGAAGCACTCTATGTTAAACGAGCACCCACATCATGCCTTTTATCGTAGCCACTCAACAGTAAACCACCACCCACGCTTTGGTTTTCAAAACCCCTCCACACACAACCACCACACACATTCTGATCATCACAGCCTCTCTGCACTAAATAGCTAACACCCATACTGTTTTTTAAAAGCACCCCACACCAAACTACCAAACCACCACCAACATGCTGGCTTTTAAAACCACTTACTGGTTTTCAGCATCCACGTACTGTTATTTTTTCAGCATACGCATGCTGGTTTTCACAAACGCATTACACTAGGCTACTAACCACATTCGTGTTTTCAGAAGCGCCGTACACTAAACCACCACCCATGCTCTGCTTTTCAAAACCAATTTGGAACAAACCACTGCCGGCGTTGCTGTTTTCACAACCACTCCGCACTAAACCGCTTATTTGCTGCCTTTCTGCATGTAGTTTGTGCGCAATCCACCAGTTCGATGAGCCCCAACATCGACAATACGCTCATCGGATTCGGCTGACTGGTTATTTACAGCTGTGTTAACGGAAGCATATGTGTATAAAACGCGTATACTAATAGCTCGCTGAGGAGGGAAACACGTAATAATAGCCTCAACGGATTGCAGGTTGAAGTGATCGGCTAAAGGGACATCATCCAAGTAAAACTGGCGGCCCCACAACATACCACTCTAATTTTCCAGGTCCACATAAACAGATAGAAATACCTGTCGGAATAAGTGTGTTGTCGTAGCAAACTGAACGAACGAATCAGTTTCGTAAACGTCTAGCAAATGAGGAAAATTCGGATTACATTCTAGTCGGCAGGTTGCCCAAATGCTCGTATCAAACAAATCCGCTTTTCTGTGTTTCGACGGACAGAACATGCTGCTGGACTGTCAAAAGTGTATGCGACATTTCACATCCTTTGACTGGATATAACTTTAACCGCGGTTTCGAGGAGTAGGTAAGGCTAGGTAACACTCACTAATTCGTCCTGATGGAATCTCTAACCCTTCCACAACTGGAAGTATCGAACAAGTAAAAATACACACAAGCACACAGTCACGTACTCGCCATAAAGCAATCTGTAGACGAAAGCGCGCGAAGGTGAGAGTTCGAAGCAGTTCTGGAGTACTAAACGTTTCATCCTGCCGCGGGTTGAAATGCTCAGGGGTGATCCGATTGGGAGTCACAGCCGGTCTAGGTCGTAGGGGCTCGACGGTTTAAATCAGCCATGCATGAGAATGTTGACAAAGCTTGTTTGATGAACGATCACATGTGATACAACTAGAAGTAACATTTTTAGAATCATTTTCGTACTATCTAACTGCTTTTGAAAGGTATTCGAGCATGCATGAATTCTTCAGAAAATAGCTGCAAAGCATGAACAATGGGAACAAGGGTTTTGGGCCTGTAATTCACCGACGTGAGAGAAATGCGTAATGAAGGGTGCAAAAACGCGTTGCGAAGGAAACGCTAATCAAGGTGATTGACTTTTGACAAATTGGTTATTGGCATCAGTGAAGGTGTAATTTTATTGCTCATATTGGGTCTTTGGCTACACTTAATAAATCGAACAATTCTAAGAATAAACCAAAAGTAAGAATAAATAATTTGCCGCGGCCGGGCGATTTTCGCCCGAGAGCACGCTACTGGAAAACAGCTGGCGGGACGGGAAAGGACACGGAGCTGTAATGAAACAGCCTGTTGTGGATTTTAGGTGCTCATTAGGGCAGGTCTTCATAGCTCATTAGAGGCCAGTGTTCGCTTGGGGAGGTTTCTATCAGACCGACAACGTGAATATCTGCTAAAAGGTCGGAAGCGATTTAGCTAGAAGAGGACGCTCGAGCTGGCAGGACTGATCAAGGAGCAATCGATCGTGAACCGCATAGCTGTCGTGGAAAAAATCATGGAATTGCAGCCCTGTTAGAAAACTCGGATGCCACGATAACTAACCACCTCATTCAAATCATTCGCTCTATATGTCTATGTATTTGCGGAAAAGCCAGTTCTTACATCACTTCCGTTTAACGTGCGGGGTTGCACAACGGTTCAGCGAGCCGTAGGGAATTGTCGGATGCGAGCAATCCGCGAGGCTGCCCGGCGTTGACTGGGAAGGTGGTAGTCCAGCAAGTCTCCTTTTGAAATAAGAAAGTTTTGATGCTCTAGCAACCTTGGCGTGGAGTGAATTCCAGCTGTTGGATAGAGGGAATGCAATATAGCCACCCAAGCCAGAGTCCATTATTCGTTGTTTTCGTAATTGGAAATTATGTCGGCGCTGTCATTTAGAATCGATCTGTGAACGGAGTCGAATAATGTTCTGTAGAGCGCACATGTGTGTATTTTGCTCCCCTCAGTTCGACAGTTTCATGGCTCATTATGCTTTTTCATAATCAAATCCAACATCTCTTTCCATTCTTTCTTGCTAAATCCCTTCGTTCTTCGCCGAGCTTCATTCGAAACTATGAAGAACCTAGAGATCTTCATGATATCAACTAAAGCGACTGACTGGTTACATCAGCAGCTTGTTTTAATCAAAGGCTGTTCCGACGTGTGCATAAACGGATTGCTCGAGCTTATTGTTAGTGATATATTGCTTTTGTGGCGCTTAGAAAGACGCTGCGATTTCATGCGGTGCCATAGTTACCTGGCGAGGAATTAAATTTGTGGTTTAGCGAGCTTTGAGCAAGTTGATTGTTTACCGGCTTGCAGCAAGCTCGCGAAACAGTCTCGCGAAACAATCTCGGCTAATCACTCAACCTTGCAAGCCGATTGCATCTCTGAACCTTACAAAATTTGTTTTCCTCTTGGTTGCGCTATCACTGACAGTTCCCTTTTACGTCTCAGCGTCCTTCTGAGCGCCTCAAATAGCGGCCTATCGTTAAGTAGGGATTGCTCATTTGAACGAAGCTTGTCCGAACAGCCTTCCCCTCTTTAAGCAGCTTCGAGCATGCGAGCTACGATCACTTTATTGCGCACTTCCGAAGCCGCTTCTCTGCAGGTTCCGATCTACGAGCGCGTTCGGTGTTTGCTGCAGTGCATCCCGATATGTGGACTGAGTGAACGCGAGTGAGCGCGACCGCAAGAACGCAATTCATAACTCTTATCCCCGTGAATACACAAACACCGCTGTTCTTAAAGAAAGTGGCGACTGGTTGCTATTTCAGGATGGCCAAACGTTGGCTGATTGCTCAAATGAGTTGCTACTCCGGACGGCGAATCCATGTGAAGGGGGGTTTCGCATATCCAGGCATTGAGTACAGCAATGTTTCGCTCAATTTTGTCGGTAACCACAAATACTCCGTAGAGTGAATTAATGACTGCTACTTTAACAAACACCTCACTAAAGCAATTGGGATAACTGTTACCAGTAGTATCACTTCTATATTATTATGGCATATTGCTCCAAATAATCATAGATTATTAGATAATGAAATGCTGCTTGACTGTCTCCACTCTCGGTCATTACTGCAGATATCGTTTCCCTCGAAAAGTCGTTTAGTACATCTGATGATTGCGGTTTGTCCTTTGGCCTTGTAACAAGGCTAAAACAGAACAGAACTTAATTGGTCTGCAACTTAGGGACAGCTATCGCCCGACAAATAAGATGATTGCCTCATTAAATGAGGTATTTGTCTTATTTGTCGAGCAGTGCAATCCGTTCTCGAAATGCCGCGCTCTTGACGACTGCAATAATGCATTGGCTAACAAAGTTCAAACACCCGTTCATAGCACGATTCCCTATATCGTTGTTTATTACCGCAGAGCATACTCGAAACAGAATCAAAAACCAGGACTATTGCCGTTGGCCTTGGTCGGGTCTTGATCATGTAACAGGTGCAACCGAAAACCCAAGAGAACCATATTTAACTTCAACGTCAATTATGGAGATGACTGCTAGACAAATTACCATTGAAAACTTTGATCGATAAGTTAACGGAAGGCTTAGCCTAAGGGGAGGTATTTGGTGGTGATGACGATACGGCCATCGCTTGCTATAATACATTTCTCGCGCTCACCTTTTCATGTCCTTATGAGGAGGTGCTAAGGGCAGTGCGAACCCTGGCATACAACTCGCCGTTTTCGAGTCACCTTTCCGAAAGCAACGTTTACTGGTGACGTTAATAAGCAGTTTAAATCCGTTTCCTGCGGTACAGAGTCTATCTTAATGACATTTCTTGCAAGTTCCCAACAAAATTTACAGAAACCTTTCAGCACCAGTTAGACTGTTGTTCTGGCGACCTGTTCACGTGTTGTGGAAGAAAATGAACGTTCGGTATATTCAGAAAATCCGAACCAGATTGAAGCAGTAAAACCATCAGCCCATATCATTTACTAACACAGCGCCCAACGTATTGGACAGAATAACTGCTCCTTGTCTAAAATAGTTTTTCAGTGTCGTTGGTTTATTCTCTGTTTCAGTACGGCTTCCGCAACCGCTGTCTGCAACTGTCCCTTAGAATACTTCAAAGTTAGCTTTCATACTCAAACTTCGGCCATGATACTGACTGCATCTACTTTGAATTTCGGTAAGAATTTTCTTCCATTTCGGCTCCAAATATCGAAGTTCTATGGCATAAGAAGCTGTCTGCTGCGTTGGCTGTGTGATCTTTTTCGCAACAAGGTCAACGTGGAGTTTCTAAAGGGCCTGTCGTGGGACTGCTCTTTCTCACATATATTAATGGATTTCTCCCTTTGCATTTCATCTGAAGCTCAATGCTTTTTTCGGTTGCCGCTAAAGCCTTCTTTATCACCCAGCACCTCGAAGTGCTTTAACGATTAATCACACAAACGGCTTCTTATAGAAAATCTCTTCCTGATTAGCAACTCCAACATACAGTATCTTCTACAGTGATGTTTCGAAAAGCAACAACCTCAATATCCGTGACTAAATCTTAATTAGTACGACAACAGCAAACGAAGTGGATTCTCTTACCGCGCAAGCATTCTCCTCCAGAAATGCCTCACTATCTGCGTTCGTCATTTCCGCCCGTTTTCCTCACTTGATAGGTCTCTATTCGTAATAATGGCTATGCACACAACCTAAATGTGATTGAGAACATTGAAAGACGATTCACCCTTCCAGTGTGCAGAACGCGAAACATTCGTTACACCTGGCTACACACACACACTGAATTAGTGCTTTGGTTTTGCTGACGCCTTAGATGGGGGTGACTTCCTCCACTTTGACTTCTCGGTGGCGTGTTAGCAAACCTTCCAATGTTCAGGATTAATTCCTCCTCACCCTCTCCTCGTTCTCGTATCTCTCTCTAGCTGGGATTACCTGTGGAGCCCGCTTAATATTATTGAATGAAATTACTTCCTAAAATATGTACTTTTTATTTTATTGAGTTGTGGCCATTTTCGCGTTGATTACGGCTCTGAGTTGCTTTCTTATTGTCGCTTAGTGTAGCTATTGCGTGCAACTGCGGTTTCTCCTTCACTACTGTGTAGACACACATAGTATTGTTCAAAACTTGTTTCTACTCCATCTCATAGTGTGGTGCATTTCCGTGTGTTTGTTTGTCCTGCTGCTCTTTCTTGTTTTTCTCCATCGGTATGTCGATTAAGTGATATAATCGCTTTTCCACGTTATGCTCTCCGTATTACACGCATATTAATTACATAGGCGAATGAAAGCTCTCATTTATTTTAAATTGTTCATATGATTTCATTCCACGAACAGCAGCACTTTGTGGTCAACGATCCCCAAATGCTGCATCGATACTTTTGCACGTTTACAGATGCTGTGAAGTTAGTAAGTCGACTTGAAAATTCGTACCAGGTTCGCTTAGCATAAAATAGTTTAAAGCAATTGTTGAGTTGGGATAATCGGACGGACATATATGCATAAAGTGATGAGCGCAAAAGTACGAAACATCCCCATGAAGCAGATTTTACAGCCAATATGCAAAAGTGTGTAAGAAGACATAAGGTAGACGGCAAAATAAAGAGTAACTCACAAAGTTGATCTACTATAAACGCTCGAAACGACACTCAGACCACTCTTGCATTTGTACTGCTGAGAGGAAGGCCTGCTGAATTTGAAGAGAGAAGGGCATTGTGGGAACTGAATTCGAAGCGTTCTAGTGAGGGCGAGTGAATTCGAAAGCTTAAGTACTTTTAAGATCTGTTTTATTATTAAAAGGTTTTGGTTGAAAACATTTTAAATTTGAGCACTGAATTGCCTATAGGTGTCGTTAGGTGTTGTTGATATTGGCTCTATTTCTTCTTCGGTACCAGCTTGAACGAGCTGCGCACTCTCCGACCATTGACTTCTTGCATTGCACGAGCGTTATCGCCCGTCACTGTTCGTAAAACGTCCAGCTGAAGTTCGATAATTTCATTTAAGAATTTGCTCTCTTTTCCAACTGTGGTCGATCTTAAATACTTGCGCTGCACTTAGCAACAGAACAGAAATATGAAGGAAATCCATCAAGTAATATCAGTTGCTAAACTGGGACCAATCAAATATGAATTCGTTTTTACGTTTTGAATTTTCGATGGTAGAAATAAACGATGAATGCTAGTAGGAAGAAGCGGTCAGAACTCGAGGAGGTAGTATGTGGCATGGTTGAGTGCCTAGATTAAAATCCCCTCCCATTGGACGATCACTCGGAGAGCTTTTGAAAAAAAAATTCTGAAATAGGATAAAGGAGAAAAAACGGAGGGAAAATTCACTCGCATGGCCAACTAGTGTTCACAGAAAAAAAGGAAACAGGAACCCCAAAAATTTAGGAGCGGATATTTGCAGCTGAGGAAGGGGGGTGTCAAGGATGAGGAATAACTGTAAATGAATTGTCTGTACGTATGCGCTAGCGCAAACACGATGCATAATAACTGTATACGTCTGAAGCACATACTTCTTCATGCCCTGTCCACAAGCGCAGCAATTTTTGCTCGGTTATGGGGGGGAACGGTTGTTTGCGAGAAGTACTGCAGAAGGAAATTTCGAAGGGAAATTTCGAACAATAGTTGAAAGACTGACGGACGATAACAAATTTGGCATTTTGAATGGGCGCAGTTAGCAGTACTGAAAAAAGTGGCATTCACTGCTCACTTTCGAAACACTTTTGGCGAATCATCATAATTAACTCACTTTATTGGCTCATCCGACAAAATGCTTACTTGCGATATTCCAATTGGAACTGGTCGGTGTAGAACCGTCCATATGACACATTCATTGAATGGAGCAGCTGTCAGTGAGCCCTCATATGTGTAGTAGAAAAGCTTTTCTAAAATAACCTCTCTATTTAATTGCATTCATGTAATGTAATGAGGGATTTCGTGTGAATGGTAGTAAATCACTGCTTAGGATGTGTACTTTCACCATTCTTTGTCATGATCCGCATAGAAGGCACCAGGTATCATACTTGCATTTCTTTTCCATTTCAAAACCCTATTCGCTCATAGCGTCTCTTCCTCTCAATTCACTCATGAACTTGCCACTTTCCTGCGCCGCCTCATTTAACAGCTTTGCTGTTTCATCTGCCACATCAATAACAGTCATTTTAATTCAAATGTCAAAAAGAATGCAACCATTTGATCGCACGTATAATTTTAGCTCGCTAGCGCGTGGCGGTAAGCGATTTGAGCACAGCAGAAGCGTATGTGCGAAGCATGCTTTTTTTAGATGAAATTGAGGTACAACCAGTGTGACAGTCTCATTTCTTTTCTAATGACGAGCTTAAATGTTGGATCTTCTCCCCTCTTCGAGCATGATCCTTTGTTTTTCGGTGGTGAAACTGACGCGTAATACCTTGTGCGGATACGTTTTTTGTTCAAGAGTTCACGTCACGCTCGAGTAAACCAAACTCACTGATTTGGCTCGCAATAAAAGTGCGGTTGATTAATCACACTTAAAAATTTCTAACTGTTACTTCCTCATCATCATCTTGAACAATACATTTTTATTATTCTGTCTTTTTCTGACTCGTAGCTCTTTGCAGATGGAGGGGAAAAGAGTGGAAAAACCTAACTTTCTTTGCAGTTTGAGTAAGTACCTGGTGCTTGATGCTGAAACCAGCTTCGGCTGTTTATGATCACTTTTCCAAATGTTTCAGCTGTTTTTGTGTTTATCCGTTTGTCACCACAAAAGTGGTAGATATTTCGAGCTTTCGGTGAGATTTTTTTGCTGCTCAATCAGCCGTTCAAAAATGGGAAATGAATATAATAAACCGACCAGGCAGTAATCGAGACAGGTCAAATTCCTTTGCTAGATCAACGGGAGACTCAATTGCCATCGATTCCTCAATGCCAGTAAGAAGTGGACGAAAATTTTCGTTGTCATTCTCGTTGGCCTGAAAATCATCCTTGGAGAATAATTCTTACCTCGAGTGCGTCATTCCTACATTTTTCTAAACTAACAGCAGAGATTGGTATAAAACTATTCGAGTAATGCAACCAGTTGAAGAAGAATTTGAAATAAAAGTTCGAATTAATAACATTCTATTATTTCTTGAACTCCAGACCAAGCTAATGATTCTGCAAACCATCATCGAATAGTTTGACTTAAAGTTCCAGGGAGCCAATAAATATATAATGGTAGACGATTTGAGTGGTTAGCGCATGGTTATCGATGAGATTCGACAGATGAAACAGCTATTGAGTTGAATTGGCTCGAAAGCGTACAAGTTACGCTGTTGTTCTCATAATTCTCAGAAATAGAATCCATTCAAGTTAAAAATCGTTGCACAGACGTGAATAAAAAGGGAATTTTTGAGTAATCACTTTTGTCGTTTCAGAATAAAATAATGCAAACGAAAGTTTCACCTTCTCAACGTTGTATTGCATTGTTCTATGGAGTTGTTTTCTGTGAAAAGCCATCATTTCGTGGGAATTAAGAAACGGAAAAGTGAGATTACAGAGGAAACGCAGATAAGTTTTAAAGCTTGATCTCCCACCATTCCCATCATATTCTTAACAGTAGAATCGACTAATCGTCAGCTTCCCAACATAGCAATGCATTCAGTGGAAATAACGCGGTCAGCAACAAACCGAATAGCTGAACATTAACAGCTTTCCGTTCGATCGCTAACCGATCAGGCAAGCAAATCAGGATTTTTTGTGAGAGTGATAGGAGCAGATGACTGCTACCAGCGTCATTAAACCTGCGAGGATAGAAGACGAGGGAGGAAGGAGGGTGGAGGGGGATGGAGGTGTATAGGTGTAAAATGAATGTGCTGGGAACCATTCCCTCCGACCACCTCGCCTTCTCTTCCCTTCCAATCCATCTTCCTCGTCCTCTTCTCACGGCCAGCGACATCAGTGCCGCCTACGTAAGAAGACTTTAGCTTGGATCTAGATAAGCTAACACTTACCAGCAGGAAGACGGCAAGAATGGCCACTCCATCTGGCTGGTCAAGACATCGCTTGTATTTTTTATATTTTGGATTCCAGAAGGTGAAGTGCAGCTGCAACATTTAGTGATTAAGAAAAGAGTAATGTTTGCCATTTGTGCCGTCCATGATGACGTCAGATCATTAAAAAAATGGCGTTTTGAAATTCTGGTCAAAGAATCTTATTCAGCCGTTGAAACCATGCGTTCGTTTTTTGAACAGAAAGCCAATAAACTAGGTCACAGAGTGAGCCTCTGGATAGGAGTGTGAAATTAATTGCCCACTGATCAGCGGTTCAGCTAGATTGCTACTGAATGTCGAAACGTTTTTTAAACATTTGCCGTCTTCCTTGTCTCAAATATGTGCGTGTTTCGGAGATCAAGCAGGCGGAGTTGCCTGTAGGTCGTTGAAATACTGGCTGACGTGATTACGGAGGATTGTGCTATAAGTTTGCAGAAATTCGGCACTTGCTATTTCATTGATGTCGCCACAGTTCGCCGACCTTCTTATTGCTCAAATGCAGCTGAAATTTTTCAGGTTATGAAGAGTATTTACCAACTTTGCTGGGTATATTGTTTGAGTGCACTACACAATTCAACTTGCGGTTTTCTTCCAACGCAATATTGTGATTATTGCTGGACGAAACTTCCTCAGTTTCCTTATGTGCTCACAAAAAAGTGCTGAAAGAACTACAGCCGATTTCAGTGATATGTCTAGGCAGTTTTTGATGGTAGCTTCATTATATGAATGCTTGTTCAGAGGGGAATACTTCACAAAAAAGCTCTCCGTTTTATCTGCCCCTCTCTATCTTCATCTCCACTCGCCCGCTCTCAGCTATCCCCCCCCCCCCCCCCCCCCCCCCCTTTTTCCAAATTTCTTTCCTCCGTTATCTCAAATTTCGTTTTGCTCTACTGTCATATCGTCTACTCACAAACTGCAAGTGAAAATTCGATTTGATTATCTTTTAGTTCAAAAGCGCACGTCTGCGATTGGAAATCTGTTATGTTTGTTACAAGCGCTTTAGGAATGATCCAAAATTTTGTGGACATTTTTTCCTGCACAAAAGTGAATTCAGAAAGCGGCACCCAGGCGTTTGACAGTTTTTGGTATTCCACGTCGCTGTTGACGAGGAACATTTATTCGCTGCTAGCCCTTCGGGACTCGCCTGCGGAAGCGATTGACGATTGTTAGCGACTTTCGCCATTGTAAAAGCTCGACTGCAAGGCTGGCTTGCTTGTACTGCAGCACAGTTATGTTTGTAATGCCCGTACACTCGTGGACAATTGCCAGTATCATTCCCTTTCACGGAAGTGGCTCAAGGTGGGAAATTTTCAAACGCAGATACGTAGCCTAAAGCGCTTTGGCTGTAGAAATTCAGAACGAAACATCTCGTCAAGATCACTGTAATTTTTTGTGGAAATAACTTAGTAAGCAAAGCGCAGTTTCATTTCGTAGGTAAGCGATTAAGAGTAACTCAAATGTTGAGCTGCTTAAGAAACTGAGCAGAGACTGCAGAGAGGAGTGCGACGGTTAAGGTTGCCAATTTTGCCTTTAAGAAAGCTCCCACCCAAGCCAGACTTGTAGGAGTCCCTATAATAACGGAATTGGGGGCAGATTGATGAGTGGTTTAAAAACTGTCCCCAGAACAAGACTGGGGAAGTTGTTATAGATAGCAAAATGTTTGCTAAAGGCGCTGTTTTACAGAGGTAATATTCCACAAGGGTCAGTACTAAGCGGCTACTGCTAATATCTCTCGTCCACGATTTATAGCAGTTAGCGCTATCGCAACTTCTCCTCTCTTCTCAGACCCTTCATCACATCATATCCCACCAATCAGTCCGACTTCACCCTTCCTCTCCTCCCGCAGTTTCTCTTAAGCCTCTGCTTTCCTCAGACCGAATTGTCTTTCATTACTGCAAACCATGAAATCACAATGGAGCGTGTTTTAAAAAATTTTCATAACCCCTCCCAGTTGTAGTAATGTCATACCGCGGAAGAAGTTGACCTCATGAACTCCTTAACTTTGAGTTTTAAATTTCTCGCTCATACATCACGTGAGAAGGGTTGGGGGAAGATTGGGAGCTGAGACGATCCATCTTCTCGTTCCAGATAAGTTAATGAGGGCAAGGGTACGTTAGCGATATCGTCTCTCTGCATCGTGCCGCTCTAACCAACCCTTCTCTCTTCTCCCTCCCCTATACTTACTTGCAGCATTGTTATACGTCATCCAACGACCTTTAGACAGCTTACAATACAGAATACCCACGAAAAGCCTCAGGGGATACAGGTGCAGAAGTGACTCTGATTATAATTTATATCAAGATTCAATAAATGATCCTTTCCTTAGCATTTTGCGACTCCGTATTCTAAAAAATACGCCGCTAATACACATATTATTTGAATCCTAGACTGGATGCAGTGTGCTTATTTTCGATGTTCGAATGAAACGTTATGCATTTTCTTTCCGATCTTCCTTTTTCGTACACAGAATATTCAATACAATTCACCTGTGAGGGAAATTTCGAATTACAGATGCAAAGACATGAAAGATTCAGCCATATAGTCGGGAAACCTACTTCACCAGAAAAGGCTCTTCCATGAATTCTGTGTTCACTTCCATCTTCCTCGGTGTTTCCCCAGTGTCCGTGGAACTCCCGAAATCGGTAGACCGCTGGAAGATGGGTACCAGTAAGTGCTGAAAAAAAGGCTGTCTTGAACTGCTATCTTACCTATGTCTAAATGGCCAAATCTTTACGTCTATTTCCCGCATAACCTCTGAAGAGCACTTTCTGGCTCCCTTTCGCAAAGTAGTTTTGACATGCTGATAAGATGCCGAGGTTAGTTCGATGAAGCCAAAGTAAGAGGAGAGAATCAACATTGGAAACCGCGGTAACGGTGAGTGACAGAAATGCTAACTAAGCATGTCCTGCATACACTATCTATACTTGTTATACCCTTCTTTTTCCCTGCTTTGCTGAGGGCTGAAAAGCTATTGTGGTTCCGAAAACCCCGTAAGCTTCTGACGCTGCAACTCGGCTGCTTACAATTTTTACTCCATAACGAAAGGGGTTATTACAATTAATACAATTCAAGCATCAGACCCAAAAAATGGCAACAAGTCTCCACTCCACGACTAATCTAGAAACCAAGTTCGAAACCAATTTTTGTTAATATTTAAAAGTCTCCGTTCGGATTTGTGCAGTGTACCGGAAGATGAAGCATGCCGATAAACAGGCAGAAAATGCAAACGACCCGTTTGCGATTTTATGTTTGCTAAAGAATTCTATAGTGGGTTCGTTGATGAAAAGGGAAGATGAAAAGACTCACTTGATGTTGTACTGTCGTTTGCTTTACATGTAAATCCGTGTGGTAAAATCTAAAAGAAATATTTAAGGACCAGAATTTCAAAAATTCTATGTGGAATAAATTTCACTATAAATAACACAAGGGAGTAGAAGATCACAAGAAATGCATTTTGTAAAGAATGAACAAAAGTGCGAAACCATCGAGACAAGCAAAAGAAATCAATAAGAAAAATTTTCCGAAATTGGTTACTTGGTTTAATGGCAAAACAACGAGTATAATCAGTTATTTTCGACTTCATTATCGTGTTCATTCCTTGAGACAAGAGTTAATTAATAGCTAATAACAGTCGTTAGTTAACCTTAATAAACGGATTAGGAAGACTTTCGTATAGGCATTCCATTTTCATCACAACAATAGCGGTTTGTTTTGATCAATGGAATATTGTCGTTGATACAGTAGCTAGACCGATGGATTCGACAAAAAGAGTTCGAGTTGGATTCTACTCTTGCTTTTTGTCGCTTTAAGGCGTTAAAATTCCTTTATTGATCGTACAAACTAATGTGCAACCTCTGGCTGATTTTACCGAGCTGGCGTCACGGCATTGGCATCCCCATGAGGAACCTAACGTCTGAACTACAGATGTTATAGAACGAGATCTCTAAACTGAAAAACCAGTCATGAAATTTTTCGATCGCTCTGATAGTTTAATGGTTTTCCAAAAATCTCATTTCATACCCAGCCGCTTGTAGCGTTCCAGTTCGGTAATAGAGATGGAGCAAGTGAAACTAAAAATGAGAGGCAGAACGAGGACGATGTCACACGAGCTGGAACTTCCGTAAAGGAGAAATATGCTCAAGGGGTGAGGAGGGGAGAGGAAAAAAACTCCAAAAGAATATTCGTAAGCTGGCGGTTCCATAAGAGATAGTTGGAGGCGGACGGTAAATCCATGAAAAGTGCAGGAGGGACAAAGGGAGAGAAAGCTGATCACAGAACAAAATGTAAAAAACAGGCGGAAACTGAGGGTTACGAAATACGGTTAGTGTTATTTGCAAAACGTGACTGCTAAACAGGATCTGTATCGAATGCGAACACGTTTGCATTTGCTGCCATAACAAATGTTTTCACTCTCTGTCATTGATGTGACTATGGTCAAGAAGTTTTCACTAAGCAAAGAGCTCTCCATTGGGTTCACCTCGATCGTCTTAACGTCTCCAACTGTATACGAGAACTTCAGCTGTGAGGCTTTTAGTGTCTGATCGTAGTCGACCATTTCTTTGAGTATATTTATTGGACTTTGCTGTTTGCCGCTACTGCCATCATAGCCATCTGCAAAAGTTTTATATTTGTAGTGTTGGCACAGAAACCGAACCTAAAATGCATATTTGAAGCCTTGAGGCCATCTCCAGATCTACGCTAGTGCAAGGACGAAGTGATGACCTACAAACCTAATTCAGATCACAAATGGTAACCTCTCCACGGGTAACCAGCTGAACAAAAGTAGTGCACGGTGAACCGCAACGAGCAGGTAAACAGCACTGGGTTGGGCTCAACGTTTTTCGAACAACTACAGACTAGGGTAAGGAATTTTGAAAATTCTCAAAGAAATGCTACCTTAAAACGTAGAACTCGACATCATATTCAGACATATGTATACCACCGAGAAAGTTATATCTTCGTCACTTTTCCACCATGTTGGGCTTTTCCAACGTACCGGTTAAATTATCATTAAAAAAGGACCGTAATTTTGGTCTATGAAAGGTGGTAAGGAAGGATTATTGAAACCGGAGAGGGACTATGTCCGCATATGATTGATGTGACCTGCAAATTCGACACCGCCACATTTGGCGCTATAGCGCTGCTTCTGCTGGAAGGTGAGGTAGGATAGCGACGTTCGGTTGGCTGGACTGTTCCAAATAAGGTGCTTGCTGCACGTTATATTGAATAAATCTGTTTTGATCAATTTGCAGTCGCGGCGTGGTGAGCAGCTTGGAAGGATCAGAAGGAAGCGGACCTGGAATACCGCCATCTCCGTTATTACGGAATGATGAAATGCAAAAACAGGAAATCTCGACGAGAGCATCTCGCTTATTCAAATATGGTGTGGTTCTTTTAAAAGGTTTCGTACAAGTGATGTTGAACATCCTTCTCCACGGTTCTGTAATCGCATCCGACTTGGAACCAATTTGATGCTGGCGTTTTGTTGATTTTGGAATTTTGTTCTCTACGCTGCCTTCAAGCCAACTCTTCCAAAATTCATCGATGCCAAAGATGGTCATAAGTGCTGTATTCCGTTTGATCCCCAAAAATTTGGCGCTATAATTTCTAGGACTTTATGCAGTAGATATTGCAGAGATATAACGCGACAATTTATATGCAAAGCACAGCGCAAAACGTAATTCATAGAGAAAAAAGACTGCTGGTCGAAAAAAAGTTACAAATAATTTACCACTACAAGCCGTTGACGATCTACTAGACGAACGTGACCCGACAGACATATTTTCGGAACGTCTGCGACACGAATGCTGAAACAGATTTCTGTTGAAGATTATGAATGAATGCTTTTTTTTTCTGGCCGAGTAACCCGTACACGTGTGTGATATTGAACTGGGAAACATTAAGGGTTTCTCATCTTTCTCATAGCAGAAGATGGAGAACTGTTTACGATATGTGGCAGTTTCTGTGGCCAAATAATTCGGGAAAGAGAGCTAATTCTTGGACCGGCTAGCTAGACATTGTGAGAAAAGAGATTCTGAAACCCTTCTTCGGCTTCTCAGCACAAGTTTAAATTACCTTTATTTTCAGCTGAAATTCATGATGTGATTCACCGAGTACCACATGAAACCTCTTCTACTTATCCGTTTGGCAATATTTTTTTCCAGACGGCATGTGCTTCCTGAGTTTTAGAAATACTTGCATATTTATATTTCTAAGCGTTGTTTTGGCAACAAAAAATTTGCTAGCAATATCTTATAGGATTTAGAACGCGAATCCAAAGCAAGAGAACTATTCAACAGAACGGTTTTAGAGAATAATTTGATAGATCATTTCAACAGAGTAGTCGCGTAGGAAGATGGCCCCATTTTTGTTTTTCCCGGGAATTTAAAAGACTAATTTCTCATAGGCAAATTGAAAAGCTCTGAACGACTAACCAAAATTCATGCGTCATTATGAATAGGAGAAGTGGAAACGCTGTTTTTGTCAACACCATTTCAGTTTTCCTTTGACGCACTTTATATGTTACCAGATCGGTGGTCATATGCAATATAAATAGAAGCTTCGTTTTTTAGAAACATTTTTCGCTCCGTTTCCACCTAATATCTCGATTATCTAGCTGCTTTTGGGAGGCATTTTATCATGGAAGAATTCTTCAGAAAACGGCAGTTACGCATTAGCAGTTGGGAAAGTGGTTTAGGGTTTGTAGCTCAGCGCCATGATAGAATTGCGTGATGAATTGTGCAAAATTGCGCTGCAAAAGAAACGCTAAAAAAGGTGACTGAATTATGGCAAATTGGCTACTAGCATAAATGAAAATGTGATTTCATGGCTCTTGTTGAGAGCTTTTTCAATTGAATAAGTCAGTAAATACTAGAATAAAGAATAATGAGGGAGTGAGGATGAAAAAACTGCTGCGGAAGGACGATTTCGGCTGGGTAGCATTTCGTAAGGGAACAGCTAGCCTGAGGAGAAAGAACCGACAGGCCTGTAACTAAAGAGCCTTTTGTGGATGCTAGCTATTCGAGGGCAAGCTCTTCAAATCACATTATAGGCAGCATTCCCTTAATGAGTTCACAGCCCCTTGACAACGTGAATGCCGGCTAAGGAATCTGGGAGCGATTTAACCGGAACAGGAAGCTGGAGGCTGGGGGATTTGGTTAAGGAGCAATCGCTCTTAGATCACATAGCCGCCGTGAAAAAATCATGGAATTGAGCACGGCCGAAAAACGGGTTGCAAGCACCACATTAGGCCATTATGAGAGGCTAGACGGCGATCGTCCCTATGATCCGATTTGCGGGCATCTGCATCGGTATACGGATGCTGCGCGAAACCATCGTTAGACAGGGGCGCTCGTCAAGACCAGAGCAAACTGAAGGGGATCTGGGGATCACTGCGGTCGTTCCACGTGAGCGTTCGCAGACTCCTAAAGATCTGCATTAGACTAAGTGTCAGACTACCCTTTCCTAACCTTCTTGTGCATTGATGTCTTTATCATTAAATAAAAGTAAAAACTTAAAACCTATGTTTGCTTGCACTTGAACAAGGGACTCTGCGGCGCAAACGGCTTGTTTAGGTACCGAGCCAGGAATTGTTAACTGACATCAGACTCCATTACATGAAGGAGCAACCATGTAGCGGTTCGAAATCATGAAATTTGAAAGTTAGCTCATTACTATCCCGATTCAACCACTTTGTTGAAGCTGGCGCAGGTCAATACGAAACTTTTCATAAAATTTCGAGTAATTCGCGAAAAGCGAGAGCGCAAATATAACTTGGTAACAACAAACGCAGACCAGCGCCAGAGAGCTGCGGGATATGTGCTTCGGATTGCAACCGAACGGAACAACCAGTCTTGTAAACTGTTAAAAAATGCAAAGCATTTGATTCACAGTGGATGTCATCCACTCTCACAAATCTCGGTGTTGCAGCGGAACAAAAATGTATAATGTCACCCAAACTGTTGTGCTCCGTATCGGGTTTTTTTTTCGCAAATTTGTTTGGCTGTAAGCCTTTTCGAAGGTGATGAACTCAGTTGATGTTTGGCAGACGAGATCACTGCCTATGTTCCATAATTTTCGCAGAAGGTCACAACTTAAGATTTAATGGTTTCCTTATGAAACAATCTGAGAGACAGGCACACAAGCTGCGGCAAGGTTGTGTCTATGATCTCTCTGGCAATACAGATTATAGACACGACATTGCCGCACGATGCTTTCTTAATGCGAAATTATCAAAACACAACAAAAAAGTCGTTCTGGACTTGTGCCACGATCGCAAACCGACCTTTGCAAGGGTTTTTGTCGAATTTTCCGCAAACATAGAAAGAATTTCTGAATTCCTCAAAAACACACCAGCGCGGTATGAGAATTAGAAATGCCTACCAGACAGGAGTGTATTGCGGTTGCAAAAAGACGAATGCAAAATATCTGCTGCTTTCACATATATAAAAATGTACCGAAATTCGGAAGAGATCGGCTATGTTTAACACGCTTACTTCGATCGTATTGCAAAATCAAGCCAATGCATTATTGTGCGGCAGTTGAATTTCATGAGCAGAAGTTTGGGGCAATTAATCACAAAATATTCAAAAGAGTCAAATTACTGCAAAATAGCTCAACACACTTAACCGCTCAACACTCACACTCAGTTTGCTGTCTTCCCCTATGATTAGAGAAAAATTTTCATGCTATAACAGCCTGTGCGTCGACAGTACATTTCTGATGACCATCGTATTAGCCTGGTTATGAAGGACTAGTATTTGCTCGTATATGTCTGTCACTTCAAGCGTGTGAAATGAATCAGAGGCACTACTTGACGATTGCCCGACATTGCTTATCTCATCAATAAGTTAAGTTAAGAAGTTCCTGGAATATTCGGTAGTTCAGGGATACGTTGCAAAGCTAACGCGATGTAACAGAAGGAGGCGATCGTGTGCCTTTGCACGCACTCGTTTCCAACTCTCATTTTTTTTCCAAGATTTAAGCACAAAACCGATATTCATACGGTGTTTAAAATTTTACACCTTTCGCTTATATGTTTGACAGCAGCCTGCTCTCGCAAAACATGTTCGAACCTCACCGTACATCCACAGCGAGATCATCGTTTTGTTAAAGAGATACTAGTTGGCGGTTCCATTTTGTCGCACTAAAAGACTCTACTCATTTAAAAAAGTCATTGATACTTATCAAATACTTAAACGAAGTTCTGTTTTTGAAGTTTATGAGAAGAATCTTGCGATGTTCATGTATAACAGAAGCAACAGCAGAAAGCACAGTTGAAAGGCAGTAGTCGAAGACATAATTAGGATTTGTGCGTGCGCTTAACTGCCGAGTTTAATAAAGAGTTCGCCACTGAATCAGCGATTTAATTAGGTGGAAATCCAATAATATGCTCATTTAGAAAATCAAATTACTCGAAAGCCGCAGTTAATTGGATATTAGCGCACAGATTCGCTACTAACACAAGTCGGCTGCATAGTTTTTAAACTCTTAAGCCTTTAGGAATTTGTTAAAGAACGTAGCGGTGAAGCCCTAATGTACAATATCTCATTAAAGCAGCAGCCTTACGTGGCAGCAGTAAGAACTTTTTTCCAGCGAAATTAAAGGCAAAGTACGTCTGCTGTATTTGCTTTCAAACATTTCTATTAAAATGAAAAGAAGAAACGTGAAATTCAACGAGTTTCGTAGGGAGGGCTAGGCCAAGCTTGAGGCTCATTTGGTGCTTGATGTAACTTTAATTAACTTTAACTAACTTTAATCTCTGGACAGTCATATGTTTGAGGAAGAAGTTACGCTTTTTTCTTCAGATAATTTGCCAGATTCACCTTTGCGTTCCAACTTCCTGATAAGCTGTCGGTTGTACCGCAGCGACGAATTTGAGCAGCTTAATTTCGTGAACACTAATTAGGGCAGGATTTTTCTGCGTGCTTTGTTTTTATGTTAGCTGACAATCGGTACCGGTAGGAAATTATGGAACTGAGCTAAAATTACTGCACTCAAATTTTGCTAGCATGTGCGCAACGATGGCAATGCGATTAAATTCGTTTTTAGTTTATTGCGCGCCTACCTGTTGTGGGCTCTGACGCTTTCTCACTAGAAGCTCAACCTTTTCGACTTAAGCGACATACATCCAAAGCGGATGAACCAGTTCAGCTATTTGCAAAATAAGAAAATAGATATGAAGAATAGAGTTGTTCTTAACAAAAATTTGCAAAAGCACTTCATCGTAACGAATAAGCTAATTCCCCCATGGAAGTAACAAGATGTGTTCGAATTTAAAGCAACTGAAGAAAACCCCTCATCCGAAATTTTAATGGAAGTATCCCTTTTAATCATCGACTGCATTACAATTTGTGTTTTATGACATGCGACTAATGCGCTTTAAGGCGCGTTGAAGCAAACAGGAACTTCAGATATTTTGTGACAATCGTATTCCTTAAAAACATTTTAGCGGACAGCTCAAGGGCTCAAAGGCTTCAAAACGGCATTTTCTCATGTTTCGCGTGCCCTCTCCCTACACCCTCTT
>JPKZ01022849.1:192156-203923 GCA_000803305.1 Toxocara canis
TAGTGGACCGACTCGATAAGCTTATAACGATCATGTCGGAAGTTCAACCACCAGCAACCCAGAGATGGGTTGAACCTCAAATATACTCAGTAATGACAAAGATGATACATATGGACAGAAATGAATTGGACGAGAAAAACAAACGAGCTGCATTCATCGGAATTCCACACGAGGCAACCGAGAAAGATACGAAAGAAGAAGACGAAAAAATGCTGCGAGAGGCTATTACCGCTTGCAACAACCAGCAGCTATCAGAGACCCGAAAAAAGTCGGATGGAGAATACGTTATCAAACTGGGACATAGTCCTCGGAAACGAGTGCTCAGCCACCACCATTCCCTTGTTCATAGGTGATCTAAACTCAAAGACCCTTACAAAAACTCAAAGACTCAAAGGCCGGAACTAAGACCCTTACTCGACCAGCTAAAAAGCAGAAATCTAAAAAATTATCAGCTTTGTAACACGCGTTATGGCAATCTTCTAGACGTATGCATTAGCTTCGAAGACCACAGTCAACAAAGTAATACCTCAGTGACATCACAAGCACTTACTGAACTCTACATTAGTGACCATCTACCTATCAAAATCACTATAAAATATAAAACGGGAAGTCGGAAAACACCAGACCCACCCCACTATACATGTGGAAGAAATTGGAGAGACTTCAGCTCAAAAACATACAGTAGTCAACTTACAAAAATACAGGAGGCATACTTCCTCCCATCCTTTTTGCCTTCTTGTTTTCCGGCGTAAGCGAAGTTGAGACGAACGGGAAAATGATACTTTTCGCAGATGACGTGCAACTTCTAAACACTTGTGAAGAAAGCGAAGAACCAAAGGTAGCGAATCTGATAGAAGAAGATATGAAAAAAATAAAATATCTAAAAGAAGCATTAGAGATGAAAATTAATGAGTCAAAAACAGCTATCACCAGATTCGGAAGACCGCGAACTAAAAAGCGCCTAGCTAGTGAAACCGTTCTGAAGATTTGTGGGGAAAAAATAACTGTAAAAAATGACACCCGTAACCTAGGCCTATATCTAGACGGTAGTCTAACCTTCCGAGCCCACTTTGATAACGTATCTCGTTCGTGTTCAAAACTTCTATATCATGTGAAAGCAATAAGGCAATACATGAATACGAGATGCATAACCATGCTAATAAATGCCTAAGTAATCCCCAAAATTAGGTTATTCCTGCCCATCACCGCGACAGCAACTAGAAAAGATCTCAAAACACTGCAACGAGTCGCAAACCACTCGATCAGAGTCATTCACAACCTTAAAGAATTCGAACAAATTGGCGAACACAAAGCCCACTACAACTGGGGAGACACCTCAACACTAAGCAGCATGGAATTTAAAGTAATTCAAGAATATGCAAAATGGCCAACTCAGTGAAAATTTGAATAACTTGCTGACAAAAACAACTCATAACCGAACGAGGCATGAAATGTACACCTGTGAAACATTCCGAACAAACTACGGACAAAAAACCATAAGACATCGAGCGACTGTTTTCCTCAATACACTATTGCATTTGAGTGATATGTAGTGATGTTTTTATGACGTAATATTTTATTATGACTGTATCTCATTATATCCTTCTATATCATCTTTGTAATGTCGTAAAGGTAGTTATTGCCTATCGACTAAATAAAAGATTCGATTCAATTCGATTCGATTTACTGCAATCGGTGGTGGGACAACACAAATTGCTTACAAATGGCACCGAAATTCGAATATAGATGGCTCGTAGCTGGGTTCTGCAGTCATTCTCTCCCATGGACGGTTCAGCGCTATTGTATAGAAATCTCGTGAAACTTTCTAATAAACCCGAGTGCACCTGCAAATCCCAAAAACGACGCGCGTTTCTGGTTGTAATAATACTTCTAAATACTTCTAAATATTTGTAATATCGCTTCTTCAAATTGATACTTCTAAATTCACTTTAGAAGCTGCACGTTGCACTGCTGCACAGTGGGAAATGCGGCCATCTAGGCAGTGTTTATGGTTAACTTGAAGTTGACGGTGCACTTCTTGGCTTGCAGGAAGATAATGCATGACATACTGCTAAAAGAGATTGGTTGATATGATAAACAAATGCCAAACAACGTGAAAGCAACCAGCTAACAATTTTCTAAGCCTCAAAAAATTGTGTTGTTTCCACCCAACACTAACTCGGATTGATGGTGATGGTATTTGTCGAAGTTTTAGACAGGAATAGAAGAACCTTCGCGTACGTATGGGCATCATCTCAGAGATGGCTGAGCCGATGGCAGTTTGAAGGAGTTTTCATATCGCCTTTAACAGAAAATGGAGCTGTTGTTGGACAAAAACTAGGAAGGGCAAGTGAATTTAATGAAACTGGGAGCGTAAAAGACGTTTAGATCTGCTTGTACGGTACCCTTGAAACTAAAAAGCAACCTAACCATATAGAACTTATAAATGCTTCTCTGGAAACCACCAAAAGCCTTGGTTACCTCATGTCGCTTAAGTTGCATCTTATCCAAAATAACTTGAAGTCGTTTCATAATCACGACAATAGTTATCGAAAGCATAAAAGTGTTCTTGATTTTCAATGACTGGAACAAATTTCATAGACTTTGCTTACCATGAAACAAATGAACAGCCTCATGGGATATCTGATACACACATCCTTGCTGCATGAGTCATACGGTGACAGTAAGAAATAGTTAGTTGTATTGTAGTCGATGAACACCAATCGTACAGTAAACGAATCCCGTTTATTTTGCCACATCACCCTAATCAGTGCTAATTGGCACTTTGTTTATAAAGCAGAATGAAAAAGAAGATCACCTCATTTCTTTAATCATTGTGCTTTGTGCATATTGCTGATGATGGCATAATGTGCTCAAATGCCGAAATGTCGAATAAATGCCATTCGCAATTGTGAAGTTAGTGCTCCTCAGTAAAAGTGAAACTCAATGTTCTTACATTGTTTTGATATATTTAAAAAATATATATAACAACGGTGTCACCTTATGCTTTATAAACTGCAACTATATGTAGAAATAAAACTATAAATTTTAAATACTGTTTTTAAACTCAGCTGATGCAGTATGGTTGAACTATGCCAATATGTGTCTTTAAATGCGTTTTTGATCGCTAAGATGATAGCAAGCTTAGGCGCTGAATTTCACATAGTTTCCGTTCTTTTCCATTCACTTTTTTCAAAGCAGTAAAGTTGTGTCCAAACTTACCGATCGTCAAGCGCAAACGTTAAGGTATTCCAGTTATGACCTTCATTTCTAAGTGAAAACATTTTACCTCGACGGTTCACTTAGTGAGCAATATTTGAGGATCACTCATGGTAGAGCTTGAATTAACAGTGACAGCGAAGCAACTGATGCGGTATGAAGTTTCTGACGATTGTGTTGATCCATACTAGACGTGGTATCACAACTCTCGTTCTACTGAAGGCCGACTGTGGCATTCAAATGTTGAGATTTTCTACAGGTGACAAGAATGAAGAGAGAAAGAAGCGCTCAGAAGAATGGCAAACATCGCAAATTTGCGAAAAAATTGCGTGTAAATGTGAACTTCTTAGCATCTTTGATGCGTTACACACATCCAATATGTTTTTGCAGGTTCCATCGAGAAATGGTACTTTCGAAATTGCGGTGCGCAACTGACGACTACAAATTTTGCACCGATAACTTCGGCCTTTAGAGGCTGTCGATGATGGAAGGAGAAAAGCTGCGCTATTATCATAGAAAAGTACAATAATGAATGATGAAGAAGCCACTAGGTGACAAACGTTACATCAGCTAATTGCTGGCAAGATAAAAGCAACGAAACATGTTTGCAGCCACACATCGCGGACCAAGTCACTGGTTCGCTGTGCAACATAAACAATTAGAGCCTTTCAAGCCAGCGCATTTAAAGTGCTCGTAACGAACGCTTTGGTGGTGCAATTTATGATCAGACTGTAAAGTATTTTTTACCATAATTATACGAAGAAAGCCGAACAAACTTCGCAACATACCTCATTCGTTTGGTTTGCGTGATGCTCAGATGTGCTCTTATTAAAGAAAAACTCAGGTGAGCAGCCTCTTGGAGCTATAAAAATATTTTTGTACGTTATTTGCAAGCTGGATGGTAAAGACAACACAAGTTTTATTGTGCAGTCTCCAGAAAAACGTTTCTTAGGTGAACTTTTTCAACACGAAAGCGCTCCTTCCATAGTCTTCCATTCTAAGAGTCGAAAAATCCCTGCCATTCAGAATTTACCGGCTTTAAAATGACTGGTGTTTCATGTAAGGACTGTTTTTGTAATTTAGTAACTCAGTAATTCTTAGAGCGATGTTATCAAGTAGAGGATGCTATAAACGTATAAAAGAAATCATACTCATATTCACGGACGAGTCGAAATTGACATTGATTCTAGAAAGAAGCAAATTTTGTCTCCTACTCGAGTAAGCAGTTTCTCGCCTTCTAAAGTAATGGACTTTTCGATGAAGAAGTAAAGAGATCATAGCAGATGCGAGCGCGTGGCAGTGGTTGCCACGATAAGGATATTATTAATGTTCAATAGTTAGAAGAAATTCGTTAAAGTGAAAGAGTAAATTTGTCAAGGTTTTCAAGGGGTTTGGACCGTATCAGACTAACCGATTTCATCATAACAAATGTGTCCTAAAGGATATCATCAACGTTCAATCAATTTTCGTGGCCACGGGTTAGGAGGTTCTCGGGCTGGAAGTGACAGACAGACAGACAGAGAGACTGACTGACTGACAGACTCACACATGCACTCGGTCGCAAGTCATGACATATACAAGTATAGCATCAGTATACTGCGTTTTGCAAACGCAAATTTGTCAGGGCTCTTAAAAAGTTACAGTAAAAAGATAAATTAAAAAGTTTAAAGGCTTGCAAACGCTCGTAAACTAAGCCCGATCAACACGCCACTCTCCATTCGAACATGTGGTAATGTATGTGGTAATGTACCCTTTCGCATGCCATCTTCCCATACGTACGACAGTTTACTGCAGCCTACACATTTGCGAAGTGCTGTATACCCGAGATCAGTCCAGCCGTATCTCGTCAGCTGAGTAGACTTATAGAACGCAGAAGTGACAGACAGACAGACAGAGAGACTGACTGACTGACAGACTCACACATGCACTCGGTCGCAAGTCATGACATATACAAGTATAGCATCAGTATACTGCGTTTTGCAAACGCAAATTTGTCAGGGCTCTTAAAAAGTTACAGTAAAAAGATAAATTAAAAAGTTTAAAGGCTTGCAAACGCTCGTAAACTAAGCCCGATCAACACGCCACTCTCCATTCGAACATGTGGTAATGTATGTGGTAATGTACCCTTTCGCATGCCATCTTCCCATACGTACGACAGTTTACTGCAGCCTACACATTTGCGAAGTGCTGTATACCCGAGATCAGTCCAGCCGTATCTCGTCAGCTGAGTAGACTTATAGAACGCAAACTGCATTTGTCTAAACACTAACTGCACAATCTGATGCGATCGCATCGGTGACTTACGGAATAGACTGCTGTACGACAATATAAAGTATGAGTACGGTCAAGATTTTATTAGAACTGCAATTACCTAGGGTGGGTTTCGCTTGCAAACTCAAGCACACAATTCACCAACTTACTGCATTCAAATCAACAAATGTAGCGAAGAAGGAAAAATGAAAAATAGCATTTAGCTGATCCGTAATATTATGGCTGAGAGATGTGTGCGAAGGAAAGACAAAATTTAAAAGGCAAACAAACTGCGAAAAACCGGTTCGAGCGCATTGGAGTCCACAGCACTATGATGGGAAGAGTTCTCTTTTTTACGCATATGTGTTGATCTGTTGCCCACATTGCAGCCATATGACACTCATCCTTCATGCGCGCTTTTTTTGTATCTCGAGCATCTGCTTCTAATTAGATCGGTTATGCAACAATATGCTGCTTTGCTCCGCATAAACGATTCTAATCACTCTCGGATCGAAAGTTATTTTTAATTATTCAGTCTAAGAGTTTCGTCTGCACTGAATAACCAGAGACATTTTTCGTTTCACTTTACCTGAAGCAATGCGGTAAAACAAAGCTTTACGCTATAGAATACCATATGTATTTCAGATGTGATTGATGGCATTTGTGAGAATGTGCGCAGGTCACGTGCAAATAGTACGTTGTCTCACACAACGAAATTGAACATTCGCGGATTTTGCACCTGCAACATGCCCTGGAGCATATGACTAGCCGACACCGTGCGATAAGTGTATTGCTTTCTCCCACAATTCGCCCCTGTTGACATAAGGACGTTAGGATGTTACGCGCGCATTTTTCACTGTGGATTTCCTGGCTTATGCGAAATTTAAATGTTTTTTTGGATAATAGGAAGGGTGCATATTATATCTCGTAAACCGACAGAATGTTGACGACTAAGCTGTCTGCCGCGCAACCGTGCAGAGATTTCCGGTTCTCATTAGTTACAATCATCTTCCCTCGTTCATATGTAACACTGAAAAATTTAACTTTCCTCTTCCCCTTCCCCTCCTACCCCATTCCCCCTTCCACCCTCATGGATCAAGGAGAACTTCTGCACCGAGGTCATTTCAACTAATTAAGAATGACAGCATGAAATGTGATTTAGAAACTTTATATAGATGCACTTTATGCTTTCATAGCGACAAACAATTATGTAAAAACTGCGCCTACGTCCTGTTGCTCTACGATCCATTTGCACCACTGAGTATGCCATTATTTCGCACAAATGTTCTAATATGGAAAATTTATTTGCAACTTTCGAGCAGAAATGGCAACATTATGTTTGCATACATTTCGCGATTACATAAAAGAATGAAGCAGACATCGACAATGAAGCAATCATATGCGAATAATCTTCCAAAAATCATCGAACGCTAACGACAACAGATATTCATAAGGTGGCTGTCGGTGTTCACACACATTCTAAGAAACTACCGTTCATTGAAAGTGCTCACAATAATTAAATGATAAGTGAAATAAAATAAATACCGAAGAAGCAAATTGGCACAAGATTCCGACAATGAAATACGACTGCGGCATTGAAATGCGAAAAGAAAAAACACCCTATACAAAAAAAATGTCTTATTTAAGCAAATCAACTAAAATAAATTGCACTCTGTTGAGCAAAGGAGCGAAGGTACAAAGTTCTGAAAGAAAACACAAAGTGACAAAATATTTGAGGCACATCGATAATGTTCGGTTGAAATTTATAACAAGCTGGCCGTTTGTTTTGACTGAGGACAGACTTGAATCTTGAATGCAAACTGTAAGAACATTCAAACTTGAATAGTGCGACTATCACTTCTTCGAAACACTCTCTTAAAGTTAAGCACCCTTAAAATTTTGAAACATTCATAATAGTGAAGTCGTTTAATTTTGCCTTTACCGAAGTTCTAAAGGCATTCTTTTGCTTCATTTTATGGTTTTTCTTCTTAAATGACTTTCCGGCTCGTCGAGCTAACAACAGGGAGCCGTTAAACAAGCCTAATTAAGCATCCGTGTCAACAGATCAAAAAATTTTCTTGTATCGAGTGTGAGAGTCAAGTAAAACAATGCATAAGGAGAAAATGCGCTTCCGCTTGCAGCAACCCGATTTTGAAAGGGATTTCTAAATTTCATGCACTCTGCAAAGGTCAATTTCCTTTGTGACGTTCCGGTTGTTTTCACTGCTGCTTACTTCATTCAAAACATGTGTGACTCCGGTGACGCTTGGAAATTTCTAGACCGACAGTGATGTTGGCACAAACTTTTGAACATGGAATGCTGATTGTTTTCTGTTTTTTTTTGGGAACGAGGCCTACATTTGAAAAGACGTTAGGACTAAAATGTTCATATGTATATTTTGTGTTTAAGATAAATTAATGGTGGTGCGGCTGAACTGTGCACAAGTCAACCGTGCAATCTTGCAATTTCACCATTACGGTCCGCGTTCTTCTTATACTCATTTACATAGTATTCGATGGTTTTTGAGAGGCCAAAATCGAAGTCCGTTGTGCAACGCCATTTCATTTCATTGCTTATTTTTGTAAAATCGATAAAATAGCGGCGATCGTGGTACGGCCGATCGGGTATGCGACGAAATTTGGGCGCCGTTCTTTCCCTGAAATCACTAAATCAAAGTCTAAATTTAAAGTCTTACGACAGCCGTTATCCGTTGCAGTGACTGAGGACAATCTGTCTACGATGTTTTCTTCTTGCGAAGACACATCCTCTACTGGTGTTGATGTTGCGATGTACGCTGCTTTGCTCTCATCATCAAGCACGGCATCGAACATGGTTCACTTAATTGATTGAAAAAAGCCCATAGGAATGAGAAGTTCGGTAGAGAGATATAATTTTGTAAATTTTTAGGCATACCAGTCAAACAGAGTTGTTCGGATTCCTTTCCAATTAACTTTTATGAGCAAAGTTCCGCTCAAAAAGAGTCCGTTCAATTCTTCACCTCATGTCCTGTGTGTGTGGGAACAATTACTTACTTTTTGACTACTGAAACCTTTAATGTTTTTGCGACTTCAAAGCACACAATCAAAAGTACTTTCAAGTTGTTTTATTTCAAACCGAAAGGTCCATCAAAAGCAGAACGCAATACTGTATCGTGTGTAAACATTTGAAAAGTCAGTTTTACTGGAACGCGTTCAAAGGATGCCGACGTTGATACCAAAACTTATTAAATCAATTATTTCTAATGATTCGCAGTGAAAGCATGGTATTTTTTCTAGCAAATGGGCATTTCTTTTCGGCTCTACAATGAACTGTCGTTGCGAAAACTAAACAAAAAAACTCTCTGAGTGATCTAGAGGAGTGCTTCGCTCTGCAGATGAGCACATATGAGAAAGAGGTGATCAATTTAACGAATCGATATTTGGATGTAACACCCCTCTTTGTTGTCTGTGAAGTGATGAGCCGTTGACAAAATAAGCTGAATACAGTAATATGGTAACATGCTTCTCCATTATAATTCATATCTTCAAGGGCTTGCTGAAAACAGAGAGAGGAAAGCACCGCAGAGATGAGCGATGATGATGTTCGAGCTTACCTGTCCAAAAGTTTAGCGACCATGTCATGAATCTGAAGTGTGAGATCGTAGTTGCGTTTTTCGAAATCTGTTCCAATATTATACGTTTCCCCAAGTCGCCCATTTTCTGTGACTTTGCGAATTGCCTCAGCACAGTCGTCCACATACATCCAACTTCTACATAAAATTCGGTTCATTTGAGAGCAAATGTTTCTCTCGCACTTACTTTGAATCGTTCCTAATTATTTCCTTCGGGCAATAATTTGCTCGTAAAACTCAGAAGTGAAATTTCATTGCGTTCATCAGAAAAAGAGTTGCGATCATCTGCGACTTTGGTAGTGTTTGGCAATTTCTTAATTTGGTACATTTAGAAAACTATATTTTTGTTATCGTGTTTTGCGAAAATTAAAATTTCTGATGCAGAAAAAAAGTTAGTCGAACACACGTATTTCTATGCAGAGCGCATTCGGGGTATATGCCAGGAAAAAAAAAAGGAGCGCAAACGCTTACAAATAGAACATTCATTTTTCACACACGGGACGAATCGATGTTTCTAATTACGATGCATTCGATCATTACCAGAAATTGAAATTTTTTGAAAAACAGTTCTACACATCAAAGAATGAGCAAATTGATGCTCTTTATCCATTAAGCATCGTCCAGTGAACACGAGCTTAGGAAATTTCACTTAACAATTGAACGTTGGTAAGATTTGCGCATCCCGATAAATCAGCGACTCGAGAATGTTAATGTAAATTAGCAAAAGCTCTCGTTTCCTAAGGAGGTGAGCGACAGATCTTCGCGCAATGCGATTCCACAATTTGCTGCTTGGAAAAGTTTTTCTTCTTACTCTCGTTTTGACTGAGAAAAGCTGCTGGATGCATTAAGAAGCGCTAGGAATTATTAGCTGTCTAGGGAACCGACTTCTGGCGGTCCTAAATTTTCCTTGAGGTGTGTGCCCCGACCTCTTTGGACGCCAGCAAGCAGCGCATTGCTGTTACGAAGAGGGAGGTATAGGCGAAGAAGCTTTGATATTTTTAGGTGCTCGAAAAAAGATTGATGGATCTGGGAACATACCGTGTGTGCTGACCGTCACCCATTAGTGGGTATGGCTTGCCCTCAATCGCGAGAGTAGTGAATTTGGGTATTAGTTTGGTACAGGCTTGCCTCGGGCCGTAAACATTATTCATCCGCACCATCACATACGGCACCTTGTATGAGTGCTGAAATAGTGCGATTGCCCAGAAAATGTCCAGTCGTTCGCTTCAACCACTTTCTTACTTCATTAATGACAGTTTCACAATGATCAATCATTCGCGTTCAGCCGGTAGGAAATTTACGATAACATGACTAAAAATCACATTATTCTTAACCAGACCAGGGCGACGCAATAAATACACAATCAGACATCAAGACCAACAACTGAATATAACTCTTGTAACTCATCAAAGCAAAAAATCTTGTACTTATAAGACCTCAGCTAAAATTAAGCAGCCAAAATCAATTTCATAAAGTATCTAGTTGAGCAGATTTATTGCTGGCAGATTTGCTCTGTTTTGCCCTAATTGGGCTCCTGGATTGTGGCTGACATTGAATCTTTAGAAATGTGTAGGCATGCGTGGTGCGTTGATTGCAATAAACAGAAATAGTCATTGGAACTATCATCGTGCGCTGCAACATCTCATTTGTGTGATAAAAGAGCAATACGAATCGATCTTTTTCGTTACGTGAGAAAATAAGCTATAATAGCAATTGGGGATTGTTCATAGCTCCGTGTTTCGATAAGCTACACGAGTACATTGCACCTAAAAACAAATTTGATTCTGACTATGAGTAATTTGTAAATAAACGAACCCAATAGGCGTTGAGAATGAGTTCGCATGCGCCCTTGCTGGCCGCATACGGATTTGTTGGATTCAACAATGATTTCTCGTTCTTTGGTGCAATGTCGTTCCCCGAATCGCCATATACCTCGTCTAAAAAAACTTTAATTCTTTTATTTGAAAAATTCGAAATAGTGAAATTTAAAAGAGGTATAAAATGGCGACCCAATGCGGCCAACGAAATTTGTACTTGGAAATTTGAGAAAACTGTGCAGCAAAAAAGGCAATCGTTTGTTTTCACACCTTCGCAGAGCCAACATTAGTACTTTTTTTGTTCCACAACTGTTCACTGAACAGCGTAAAGAGCGAACAAAAGTATCGTACTCTAAACATCTCAGCTGTCCAACTGCTGATATGCTTTTGCTTATTTACTGATTGTCTTTTCCTTTTGGTGACGGGAACAGAGAGCTCAAGCAATTTGCGAAATGATCGCGGCTATCTTCCACATAAAATGATGTTCCTGCTCCCGCAACTCACTAGTTTGCTTGCTCATCGGCAAACTTGGCAATTGTTACTATGAAATTTGCTAATCTGAACAGCTCTCACGTCCACGTTTCACATTATGTCGTTATGTCGTAGATGGCGTATTTGCCGTGGTGATTTAGAGCATTACCGGCAGAGTTGAAACCGAAAATGCAAAAATCACTGGATCAGAACTCCAACAGAAACAGATCGGGTCTTCGGTTTTGAAAATCCCTAGTTCGAAATGTCAAGAAGGACGAAAGCTAAAGAAATCGAGAATTGATGCGATGTGAGAAGAATAAAATGGGACACTAAACAGTGTTTCAAAAACCGCATTCAACTGTCCTTCATGCTAATCACTTCGACCCCCCCCCCCCCCCCC
>JPKZ01022849.1:204349-222010 GCA_000803305.1 Toxocara canis
CCGATGCGAAACGTGAGCCTTACTTTTAAAATAAACTTCATTCTTAGCGTTGTTTGCGACTGCAACGGTGACAAATGTGCAAACTCATCGCCTTTCAGGATCGGGATTACAGTTTTAAATTTGAAGAAACAATGATTTAATGAGAAGAGTATTTAGGTTACTGCGAACAAACGTTCGTACGGGATGAAATTGTCTGTTTTCTTTCAACGGCATATCAGTGAACCAACGTAAAGGTGCATGTGCGAATGCTTGCAAAACAACAGAAGCTAGTAAACAGTGTGAGTGTGGAAGCCATGAATTCAAGCTTAACATTTGTTGCCATCTTCCCACAACAGCGCTGCACCGCCACAACCCATCTAACGTTTATCATAGTTTGGAAAATTTTGCATTAGAAACCTTGAAATAATGCGAATCCATCTTGTTAACTTACCATTCACTGCATAAATACGCATGGAAGTACGCTAAGGCCTATTTTGTATTAGATTCAACACTACTGTTAGTCCCATTCCTTTCAGTGCTCCGATGAGATTTCCGATGTTTTGCCTCAAGCCGCATCGGAAGACGGGAGAGCAAAAACTCACTGCAAATTGGAAAAGTGGGAAAGATGGATTCACTTTTAGCAGTCGCACTGCCTCAAATGATCAGCTCCCTCCTGAGTAAGCGTGCCTAAATTATGAGATGTCATTGAAGAAATATGGCATAATGGTGACGAAATTTGACAGGGATAATCAGTGGCCCTTGAGAGGACACAAAACAAGATTTCAACACAACATATGAATCTCTGAGTGAGTCGTTACGAAGGAAATGCATAAGCGGGGAAGCTAGATCACAGCTGTAATTGCCGTCAGGTTTTAATTATTAGGTTCTGCTCACTCGATGCGACGAGATGCGTAAATCATTAGTCGATGGATGTGTAATTCTTTCGAGGGGAAACAGAAATTTCAAGAAAGCGAGCGAAGAACCGAGATTTTGGGCAGAGGCAATGGTGACAACCCCGATTTTCGAAAAAAATCGCTTCGCACTTCACACTGCGCATCATGAGTAAATTTTTGATCCCCATTCGAAAGGAAATGTTTGTAAATAGTTAAACGCATTTCTTAAATTACTCTTTCTTTTATAGGATGAATCAGATAGCCCTTCCGAGTATTGGGAAAACTGCATAGCATGCCAGCCCTATCAGGTGCGTTTTTTGTTCAGTTTTTTTTTCGGAGTGATTAGCATCATACCTGTGCTGATATGCACAAAGCGTCGTAAGCTGTGGTAGTGGAAAGTAACTGCTTCGAGGAGGGTCGTTGTAGAGAGAATATTTTCGGCAATAGTACCCACGCGATCGTTATACGATTCATCGACGTGTGTTATGGCAGCGAAATGGATTACTGTGTCAATCTGTAAGTTACTCTATCAGCCTTCATTTTTACGTTGACCGGATCTCCGGCCTTGTCCTATCAACTGTTTTCTCCAGCCTTGCCTTAACGGCTATTCATAGCAATTCTTCAGTCAAGCTTTTTTTTTCAAAATGTCAAATTGCAGCAACATCTTGGCCTCATACTTCATTGTTTCACGGACATTAAATCATAGCTATTATTTACGCCTGTCGCTTTATTCCAGAGAAGTGTTGCGGACGAACGGAAGCAAAGAAAAATCGAGCAGAAGAAAGCAAATATGAATTCTTCAGTAGTATTTGTCATTCAACGTGTGTTACGCTTTATTGTCCAAATAAGAAGTAGTCAACAGTAAGAACGGAAAAAGAATATTTGTCCGTAAACTAGCTCGAATGAACATGGCAGATTTGCATTGAACCAGATTTGATTTTGGCAGGTTTGGCAGACTTTAAAAATTGGCAGATTTGATTTGTACATTTGAACCAGAGAATACGCCTTCTTTACAAGTGGCACACCTTCTTTTGGCCATAAAAAAAACAAACGTCAAGGTAAGGAAACGCTTGCCTTATTTTCCTGGAGCACATCCAGGAGAAGGTCGAGATTCTGTATTGTTCCGTGGACGAATTTGTACCTTCCTGACTGCGCAATCTCTTCCTCTATGTTCTCTTCCGATGCCCCGATTTCAAGTTTATCTATGTTCACAAAACTGCAAACATTTATTGTAAACAACTTCGTGCTGACTAAATTAAACAAGTATTGGCAAGATTGGCGATGTGCGACACCTTCGCCGCAAAATTTCCTTGCAAAACGGAAATAGCGGTTCTGACTAACGCATAAGTGAGTATTTTAGCAAGCATAGTACTCGTTTAGAACGCGGAATTTCACTCACAATAACCATTGCTTAGGAAAGAGGAATGAAGATCCGTGATGTATGAGTATAAACATGCTTTCGATGTTGGAGTATCAACAGACAGAGCGAAAACGTGGTGGGATGGTAGAATAAAACGAAGGGAGTGGAGAGGGGGAAGGAGAGGGGCTGATGTATTACACAAGCGTCATAGATTGCGGAAAAATTTTTAAACAACGCGGCTTCCTGGTAGAAAGCGGTTCATATCTGTCGCTTGAAATATTCCACTTTTTCACCCCTGTCGAGCATGAGATAAAAAACAGCACTAACAGCAGGTCAACTTCTCTAATGGAGGCAAATCTTGCGCTCTCAAACGCCGTCTTCAACTAATATGCTGTTAAAGTGTTAGAGAAGCCTCTTTCCGAACGGTGGTCGGCAAAGCTATTGGACAGATCGAGTTCGGCCTCGGCAACAAAAGTCTAAGGAAGATTGCACGTACGATAACGAAAAAACTAATGTTATTTCTATGTCACCACCACCCAACCAAATTTTCTACCAACTCGACCGTTTCGAATTCTCCAAATGGCGATTTTGTGAATCCAAGCGACCACGAGAAAAAAACGAGAAACTGAATCCGTCAATGGTCCAGTTTTTGCCATCAGTACCCCTCCCAATTCCAGGTACGTTCGTCTTCTATTCAGAGAGGTCAGGACATGCGTTTTTCGATCACCATGTGGCTACAAGATCCGAGGAGTCAATACACACATACTGTCTAGAACATCTTCATTTTAGAAGGCAGAGGTTATCGTTTAGTAGGCTAATGATTTCGCAACTGAAAATGTAATGAATATAAAAGATGAGAATTAAATTTGAAGAAATGTGGAAACTTCAGAAAAGGAAAAGAAAGGTTAAATGTGGAGGCAGTGCAACTTCGAAATATGACCTAAGCTGTTATTAATAGTGGATGATCATCATGCAGGACATACCTGCTGCAAGTGATGAACGTCGTGAAAACGTGAAACATATTTTAAAACGCAAAACACCGCACCGACCTAGTTGAAGGCCATTTGTTGAAAACATAATTGATGAAGTTTGAGCCGATGAAACCGCAGCCACCAGTGATCAACACAGCTTCCGGATGGATGACCATCGCCTACAATCAATGATTCATTTTTGATCCTATCGATTTCCAGCTGGCACCGACAAAAATTCGCAAAAATTTAACTGCAGCAGGTAAGAAAACAAGCCTTTCCTCCCGACAGCGTTGATCTTCCGGCGAGAAAGTAATGGACATAAGCGGATGATTTGAATGAATACAACAGCGGTGTGGGAAATAATGATGAATACAAAAGCAGAGAACGGTTTAAGCGATACTCTACAAATTTTAGAAGTAAACAAATCAACTTTCCAAACAACCCGAGTTGTTTTAAGACGGAAATGGTTTTCGCTAAAATAGTCGTCGAAATTTTGTTGTTATTTTTCTTGCCAGCGAAGTCAGACGCGAGTATTGTCCAGCATCATGAGCTTCCCTCACTCGGCTAATGCTGGACTATAACCCAGTCCTCGTGAGGACTAATTAGTAATACAATCTGTCAATGAGTTCCAGTCGTTTGTGGAACTATCTGGAAATTCGGAAAAGTTGAACCGAATTTCAGCAAAACGAACAAGTGGTGAATTGAAATTGGAACAATAGACTGACCACAAAGAAATCTCACTACACGTATCAATCGAATGACTATGTTGCGCCCCACTGCAACATCTCGGCACTGGGTTGCAGCAATTTGCAAAGGAATTATTAGAAAGCCATCTTCAATGTAGTATGCAGCATAGAAGTTCGCTTCATAAATGTATAGCTAGACATAACTTCTCATTAAATCGTCGAAGAATTGTTTTCGAATATTAGCGCAAGAAGAAGTATACCGAAAACGTTCTGTAGTTCCTGAAGAGCTCTGTGAAAAATTTGGATTCCGCTAAGGAACATATGTTTTAATGGATCTTAATTGTATGGTCAAGATAAAGTAAGAGGCAGATAATGGATCTTCAAAATTCGTTCCGTCTACAGGTGTATGCTTTTCCTCCATGAACGTCGACTTTTCAGGTGTGCCGCAAATATTTTACTGTGTTGTGTTCTCTAACGACCTAACGACTGTCCCAGTCACTGACTTCTTTGCTCGCTGGATTAAGCTGTGGAAAAAAATAAGACCGTACTACTGTATTTATGGTAATTGTTTGAGGCATTCATCGAGGAACTGGAATGTAGCGCGTCTGAGCGGTGCCGGTGCTTGAATACTTTCCCTCGCTCCCAACCACTAAATCGTAGATGTCAATAAAACACTTCCTCATTTCCTGAAAGTTCTAGTGTGGAAACTACCCATTCAAATGCAGTATACTCATGGACCCTAAACTGAACTATTGTCGGAATTAAGTCTTCTATGCTGAGTTCCTCAAATAGCTAGCCGAATTTGCATAGATAAGCGTTATGCAACAAAAACTGCTCAACAAAAAATCCAACTAAAATGCACTGCAAAAGTCTCAAAATCTTTCCAGATGATCTTCTAAATTTTCTACGCAAGTACTCAGTTTTTTTGCAGAGTACTTGAAAACAATCATAAAGAATAAAAGCATCGCACCAGTCGCTCATCACCAATTCAAACAATCTTTCATCTCCTAAGACGTTTCTACAGCGCAAAAGAAAAGCACTATTTAACGTAGCCGTATTTAAAAATCACTTCATTAAAGAATTTGCAAATCCAAAAAGCAACATCAGCTCACGATAAAGACAAGTAGGGACGCGATATAGGCTTTGGCTATTTTACCAATGAAATCAACCAACTGCGCGAACATCACTCATAAATAATCATATATGGATGATGAGGTATTCCTAAGGTGAGCTGGAAATAAGGTTTGGCAAACATTCGTTTTCCACGCTTAATCTTCAATCCAATCGGTTTAAAGAGCGCTTCCACATTCTCAACTCGAAATTTTCATTTTCTCTCATTTACTAAGCTCCACAGAGAGTGACTGTACTGAAATGGAAAACATTATGCAATGGTCATGCGATGGACGTTATACGTATGGAACTTGTCGAGTCTCATTTCTGTAGTTTCCGACATGCAAATAACGAATAGACACAAATATGAGCAAAAATCCCCACAGAAGGACATGAAGTTTCGGAAATGTGCTTCGCAAATATCAAAGAGCATGAAAGCTTGATGCCTGTAAATAGCATACATCGGCAAAACAACAATGATTATACCAGAAAAGTGGTATATTCACTCAGCTGATGGCAAAGTTTCAAAGCGTCAACTTTGAGAGCCATTCGAGAACGAAAGGCCGTTTGATTGGTGCGTAGGCATAATTAGGCACGCTCGTCACAGCAAGTGAAATCTGTTTGGCATCAAATGGTGTATAGGAGACACATGAATAGAACAACGTAGAGCATAATGGAATCTTTAAACGAAGAAAGGTGCTCGCTCTCGATGTGCAGTGTATTGGTCGGTCACCGTATACTACATAGAGAACGTCTCTGGCGTCGAAGTCGACGTCCAGCTGACCTAAATTCATCAAAATCGCAACCGAGCCCCCCGGCTACCCACTAAAACCACTCAACAACTCGTTTTGAAAACTCGATCGCCATATCTTATCGTTGTTGATTTACACGAAAACTGCACTTATTTAATTTTATAAATGAGAGTAAAACAATTTTTACTTCATTTTTCGGTATTAGAAACGAAAACTAGAATTAGTGTAAACCAAGCACATTCAACGGCTATGACTAGGACACGTTCGCGGTAAACTGTTTAACTCAACAGTGCCTGCATGTCCTTCAATCGGAAACACACATATTCCAGGCAATCAATAACCGTTCATTCAGCAATTGTCCATATTCCGTATTTCAAAGGATCGCGAGGAGTAAGTACTGCAAAAGTAGGAAACATTTGTAGTAGGAATAACATTTGTTTAGCTTTTTGAACAGATGCTCGGACTTGAACATTTTGAAATATATGAAATTACCTCGGATAAAGCTTTTACCTCTCTCCCTATTCCGCAAAAACTGCCTCTGCTCGAGCATCCCTCTCCTGCCCTTCGATTCTCCCACCACCTCCTAGCTCATCCTTGTATGCCGTTGATTTCACCTCTTTCCTCTCGACATAACTTCCTCTTACTGCAGGATGTTACCCACTTCTATTAAACTAAGGGAGAGAGAAAAATTTGACTGTCTCCTCAACGTGGTCCCTTTCTGTAACCCTTAGGTTTTATCGAATGAATATGGTATATCAAAAATTGGCCTATTGGTTGCAGAACCAGACTGCTTTCAGCAAGTGCATTCCCGTGCTATATGCAGCACTGAGACGAGTCTTTTTACGCAGAATGCCGGAAATTGACATGCTGGCGTGAGCATGTTGTGGTGTAGAGCTAGTTGTTGGAGGCCAAACTTCGTGAACAAATTGCTTTTATTGTCAGGAAGTTGATATTCACATGCCATTCGGCAAGCGATAAGAAACATAGAGTTAAATCATCGCATGAAGCGTACGTATAGTTCTACTGGCCATTGATAAGGGTTTGGGCTATTGAATAAACGCGAGTCCCAGATACTACCTTGAAGGAAGTCATGTATCTCTATGCATCAAATGCTCGTCTCTTCATGGCGTGGACCTTGCAGACTTCATAATAATTGATTGTTGCCTATAGCGGACCGCTCTGATGCGATCATAATATTTTAAATATTTCACTGATTCTAGGCAAATAAAGGTTTATTATTTATTGAGGGAGTAAATTTTCGCTCATTATGTTCATTTTCTTTTTGCTAATCCGTGAAGCGATCGTCACGGATTAGCAAAAAATGCAAAAAGGACAGGAATGGCAGAAATCGGTATATATAAAATACCGCTAAAATAGTTCGTAACGTCAGAAAACGAAAAATTTATTTTGCGATTGAGGAGAAAAAAACAGTGAATAAATGAGGAGAAAATTTTACACAAACTGAATGTTAAGCTTCTGTTTTTTGTATAAGCTGATTTCAGTAATAACTACAATAAGGAGTATGCTCCACAACTTTTGCGCACAAATGTGGAAGTAGTGAATCGCAGCAAACATGGAAGGACACGAAACGAACGAAAAGATGATGCGTCTTGAGATTTCAGTGGTGCGAATTAAGCGCCGATCAACAAGCTGAATTTTGTAATCGCAACAGCGGATGGTTGTAAGGGATAGCCGGAAACGCGATTCGGCAATTTGACTAACCTGCGCAACAAGCAAATAACGACTCACATGTGATATCCTCTTTATATATCAGCAAGTTCCTAATAAATATTCGTTCCTCCGAGACTTTCCTCGTGTCATGCTATCCAATTAGATACAGCTTACCTTTGATTATGAATGATTTAGGTACATGCAAGCATCTATAACTCTTTTAGGGTATGAAGTATCAGCCAGAAAGTTGATAGGTCAGCAAATTCGATGCTCAGGTTACGACCAATCTTCTGTAGCCTATCTTCAGCGGTTCCCGACTTAAAAGTACGAGACCGACACAAATATGCATACTTCGAACAGACACAGGCCGCCTTGATAGGTTTCGCATATGCAAATTTACGACTGAACAATAGGACTTTCATCGATTGAAAGAGGCTTAGAACAGCCGCCACTTCTGGCCATAAAAATCATCGGGAAGTGGCCGGAATGTTTCCCCTGACTCAACTCTACATTTTGTGAAACACCTCTTGGCGTTCTAGTTTATTCTGACTTTCAGCCCGCAAGTTAAGGGTACTATTTTCGATCAATGTTGGCATTCGATGCATGCGATAGAAGCCACAGAAAAAAGTAGCTCCGAATAAAGATTTTGTTTTCGATATCCTCACGTACCATGAAACAGCTGCAGTCAGAAGCAGTTTAGCGTATTAATGGGATCCAGTCTATCGTGCTATGATGACTTATTCGAAAGCAAGGCGAGACAATTCAAAAGACAACTGGGATGCTCGGACAAAAGATTTTCCTGAAGTAAATTGTTTTGAGAAGCATCGAGCAGTTTCATATGCAGATGGAGAAATGTTCTTTGAAGGTGAGACCGCTATTTAGCCACAGTAGGCAGAGAAAAAAAGATGGCTTGCGAAACCAATCGCAAAAATCGCGAACTGCAACTTTTTCAATAGAGGCTGTCTTCAGAACTTCAATTTTAATTAATATATTTCCCTGAAATCTTTTTCAAACATGTCTATGGTACGCTGACAAGGTATAGAGAAGTGTGAACGCAATGCGGAAATGAATTTCCCAAACAGAAGGAGTTCTTAAACTTAGATTGCGTCCACCACTAAATAACTGTTATTTGCTCCTTTTGGTCAAAAATTTGGCGAGATTTCCCTCACTTCATTACGCCAAAATAAGATTTCGAAAGAATATTGGGCTTTGATCGCATTTTTTTTCCTTTGCCCCAACAGACATATACCGCACAGGTCGCACATTTACGCCTAACTGGACGGCTACATATCATTCCCCTAGTCACTTTTATGCACTTCTTTTACACTCACTGCTTCTGTCAGCCACAGTGAAAGTGATGCTTTCTTGGGCAAATAGAAGTTTACCGTACCTGGTAGAGAATGCAGAGAAGTTTTTAGTGGTTTAATGAGCAATTTGTTCATCTGAATGCAAACGGGAAGTGGTTGAGTAAATGGAGTGAAGTCAGAAAGAATAAATTGCAAAAATGCTTGAATTTCAAAAAATTTTGCAAGAATTTTATTAACCGAAAGAGAGCGCCAATGCTATTTCGTACAGTGTGCGGATAAAACCATATATTGTCTTCCGTTGGCACTGAACTCTCCTAGCTGCCCCCCAATGCCGACGTGCCTTTGCATCTGCACCACCATATTTAACCAGTGGATTCAATTGGTGGTTGCTGGATTATGCGTAAGGTAGCTGGATCGATACGTCGAAGTGACCTGCAACTTTGAAGCGATCTGCCTAATTTTTCAACCACTTTATAAGCGATTTCCACGTGTGAGCTACTTTTAAATGGGTCGGCGGCATACTTTTAATACAAATAATATCCAAAATTTCGTCTAAAAAATAAAAACAAAAAATAAGACCCAGACTCCTCGAATAACGTAATCACAAAAGCAACACTATCATGCTCAATGCAATGCATAATTAGCAAAAAAAGATGGCATAATCTTGGTTTAATTTTTTAAGTATGTGGCGAAAGACAAACCGCACCCAACGGGAATGCCTCACGACGGCAACGGGAATGCCTCACGACGGCAAAAAACTTTGCACACATGGAAACTGGCCTATTAGCAAAATTTTTGATGAGTAATGTGGAGTTTTGGTAAAATGACAAAGCAGAAAAAAAGAACTTAGAATGAGAGTCTCGAAAAAGACAAAAGAGAGTGAAAGTTTTATTTGAACGACATGTCTTAAAACATCGATATGGAGCAGACAACGGAAGTCATTGTGCGCTCTTATTATATCCAAAAGCGTTCGTTATTCGATTATCCTTGTGCTCAAGAACAATGAACAAGTTGCGTACGTATTTGTATGCGATGCATTTAAGATTTATTGTTTTCGCTGCGGTCACTAAAACAATGTGACCGCTGTTGTGTTTCGACACCCAATATTTTCATTTGGAGGTTGCTCTCAGCGCCGAGTTCTGAACAAAGCAATAATCCAGATAGAGAGAAATTTTAAATCAAAGATCGTTTTTGCCTTTTAAGTATTACATTTCATAACGAATCGTTCAATTTCCGCATGAAAATTGATGATGACCATCTTTTCAGTAGACGCCTTAGGAAGAACTAACTTATTAAAATGGCCAAGTTAGTATGAGTAAGGCAAAAAAAAGTACCTTTTAGCTTTCAGAAATCTTTACTCTCAAGGTTTATCTGTAGCTCCCAAAAAATTACACAACTAAAGGTTAAAATAAGCAACTTCATAGGGCACTACACGTTACTGATAACTGGACTACGCCCTAAGCATCACTGCTCGGGGTTGTTTGACTGAAAAGATAAGAAAATTCAGGAGGACACACATCTCCATTCTAATTACTATGTCGAGCATGAACGACAAGCGGCATTTTGCTAAATTGTTGTCTTATTGTTCTGTATAAATTCACCCTAAAGCCGATGACGATAGGTAAAGTCATTTATAATTTTTAGATAATTGTGTGATTTTCCCGAAATTTTTTGATGCGATTTCTATTGGTATATGGATCAGATCGAGTTGATCGACATAGACTGATAGCCCGAGAAAAAATATTGATCACCGTGAAGAACGAAACGATTAAGGAAAAACACTTATATAAGGCATAATTTCTGCGGCATAAAATATCGTACGGATGAGAAATGTGCACATCTTTGTGAGGAATTTGCTGCATGTGATCATTGAAGATCATATGAACATTTTTGTAGATTTTTACAGCTATTAAACCTTCGTCAGCGAGAAAAGCCAGATTGCAGAAGTGTGCTGCGATTGTACGCCTTCGAGCGGTGAATGACCAATCTGAATTGATCTCCAGATGTTCACAAAAAAAGCGCAAGTTCACTTAAAGTCGGTTTCTCGATATTGTCTTCAGCGTTTGCCGAATTGCAAATTTATGACCACAGCAATTCCTGCCTTTAGTGGAATCGGCATCGCTGTACAGAGCGTAAGAGTGACTTTCTTGGTATCGTTCAGGCTGCAAATTCCACTCTTTCTGCAAAAATACGCTGACATTTCAGGATGAGTGTTGACATAAAAAGCGGGTGAGAGACTTAGGTCCGACATGCAGATCTTTATATTATTGAATTGCCAGTATTAGATAGACTCGCGCCTGTCTCTATTCACACAATTCGACTGTCCTCTACATTTTCCGGTCTTCGCGGTGGCTTATGGTCATTTTTACTCGACTGTTTTCACCAGTGGTTAAGCCCACAGCTTGTGAGTTCACATTTCCTTCACGATTTTACTTTTTTAAAACGTTAAGATGATCTGAGGTGATTAGAGCAGATTGGACGCATAAAACGGTGAAAAACAAAGCGTTACAAAAAAGCTGCAAAGGACTTCCTTGTCGACATAGGATGTATGCTGAATATCATTACGAGAGTTGGTCAAAATGAACTTAGTGCTATTATTTGACACTTCGGCAAACTAACAATTGTGGGGTGGCATCATGCATCCGCGCACGTATGTGCGTGTATGCCTCTGTGTTTGTTCAGTAGTGCAGAGTCGGGAACCAATGGAATTAGAAGCATGAAGGTATTCTACACATAACCACCAGCAAACTCCATTTTTGATTCAATTAATCGACTCCGGGAGAAGCTGGCACAGCTTGCCGCCCTAACGAGGTTAAAAATTTGCCAGTGGTTTTAAGCCAGCCGGATCGCATATTCAGTGAAGTTGATCACAGAGAAACGATTGTTTTTTGAAAATTTCTATGAGCGGTCTTGTAGGATGATAAAATGGATATTAGCTTAATGCGAGTAAAACATAAAACGAGCTGGTTTGATGCGTGCGCTTCCAAAGCGCATACGGGTTGTGACGTTTCGAAATTATTCATAGCGATTCGCTGACATCACTGAATAGCAAAAAGATGGTAAACATCGTCCCAAGGAGTCACCAATACGAGAGGAAAACTGAGTGGCGAGAATGATGACGAAAAAGGGCGGCACACTAAACAGATGAAGGTGGGACCGGTAACGACCAACAGAACTGAAGGCAGGGCTGGACCGGTCAACAGAAGTAGCCCCGCTGAAATCTGGCATTCCGTTTCAAGGAGCCCGTTCAACTCGGTAAAGACAAGGGTCGGGGTGGTCGGAGAACCGCAGGAAGGCTCTGTTCTCGAAGTTTCCTGCACCCGACGTTTAATTGCATCTCCAGCTCTTACTCTTACCCCTCTCTCATTATTCCTCACCAACTTCACCACCCATTCTTCACCACCCAATATTCGCAACTATTCACTGCTTATTTCCTGCTGTCGGCGCTGTTTGTCGCTCCGCCAAAGAACGAATCAAACGACTTGCTGACCGGTGAATTTTTGAATTATTGCTCATCATAATGAGCAATGATCCAAAAATTTGAATCATTAACTCGTATCATTATAGCACCCCTCTGAAACGCATTCCCCTGTGCTACTATTCTTTTCTGTTTGCCTGCTTCTGCTGTCATCATTACCTTATACAGGGCTGTTACTGCTAGAATCTTCTAGTTACATCTAGGATTATTGGCGTATATTTCCGACACATCAAACATTCCTGTATTATCTGTTAATAATATTTAATATCCATCTAGTCTGCTGGTGTAGAAATTTGCTCATAAAGCGCATTCTATTCTATTCGGTTCACACTTCCCACAAAAAGTTTTTGCCAGTTTCGTTTATCTTTGTCTGAAAACTTCTTGGTCGACAGGCTATGAAAGAGGAAACTTTTGAGTGTGACTTGCTCTGATGCCTCACAACCATTAAGTGTTTTTTTCACCCACATACATGAATGTTTACTCACTTAATGTGTCTGATTCTGGAGAGAATATGACAAGTAATAGTGCGATAAAAGATGTCCAAAACGAGGTGACATACTGAAAAAAGTTTAGACCATTTTACTAATGCCAGTTTTGCTTATACAACGATTACTTATTGCAACCGCCATTTTTCAGCGTTGTCTACCAAGTTTTTAGACAGTGGAGAGGAAGAAGAGCGAAAAGGCCAATGTAAGAGAGGAGTCGTTATGGCGATAGAGGGAGCGACACTTTTGATCTTGGGGAATACAAATCGCTTCTTATCCATCGAAGAAAGGCCGATGAAGGAAATGACAGTGTAGATTTCGAGGTCCACCCTTGTTAAGTCAAGTAGGAAAGAGATTTCGCAGTCGCTTTGGTGTTAAAAAAATGAGTGGGGCAAAAAATTGAAACGTTAACGTTATTTGCTCGGTACGCGTTCAGAGTGATCCGTTCTCTTAGCGTGCACATGTTTTTCGGAGGGATTCTTCAACTACAAAGCGGAGAGGAGCTTATTCGCATGTTTGCGGTCATCGGTCATTCTTGCTGTCGAACTGATGCAAAATAGGCAGCACATGCGCTCACGCGGTCTTTTACAGAAGACTGCAGCTCCTCGAGATTGTCGATACAAAAGCGACGCAACAGTGCCTTTCGAACCAGTGGAATGCCTATCTGTGGAGTACGTTGTTACGTCGACTTGATGCTGCGTATTTTGGACCACCGCCTCTATGAAAAAACGCATCTGTAATTTACTACACTTGACAAACATTTGTAATTTCAACTTTCGGGGCCCGCAGCCTCTTCAACGAATGTATCCGTAACAGTGTTTTTGCAAGCATCTGAGTGATTAGTGCGCTCTTTTTCGCTGTAGCAGGAGAATTATTCTAAAGCTGAATAAATGCGATTAAAGCTTTTGTGGAAGGGATTTCCAGACGGAAGCGATTCAGCATTCCGCAACAGCTATCTTATTTTCAATCAGTTTGGAAAAGATTTTTTCATAAATTTCGTACAGTTATTCCGAAGCAACGGTGCTTTTTAGATGAGGAAGCTTTTTCAAGAAGCACTGCGCTGGGAAGCAGGATCATGATAAGTGCTGGTTTTTTTGCTAATGGATACTGCATCGAGTCTCTAGGATTTGGGCATGGAGAGAGGACCGATCGTTGATGGCGTTCAAATACATCCGCTGAGCAGTAAACGAAACAACGAGGTTTCAGAAGTCAAAATGACTGCATTTATTGTTCCGCGTCTTCATGAAAAGCAAAACTGTAATGCTTATGGAACTATATTTGGGCTACTACTTTCTCCGTCGATTTTTATCGCGTAGCGCATCTGCTCCTCCAGGCATTGTGAAAAACAATTGCGTTGCCGGGGGGGAGGGGGTTATGTTCTCATGGGTAGGAGTAGTTAGTGAGCATTGGTTCGATTAAAAGGTCGCAACTGAGATTGCTCGCGCAACTGTGCTCGAAAAGTTTCATCGCTAAACTGCGCTTTCTGCTATATTATCATAAAATGTTATGTAACATTCAAATAAGGAAAAAGCGCTTAACCAGTGAGCAATTGAGGTGTATATCGAGTGTCGACGTTAGTCCGCCATCGCCGTACGTTGTTGCACAGAGTTCCGATAGACTGAAACCTTTCAAAATGAAAAAATTATTGTTTCCGACCACTGAGATCGCTCGTTGTGTAGCACCATGAACGGTAAATGAAATGTTTGAAATACGGTATAGCTTTGCTGTCTATTACCCACTCACATGATGCGAATGCCTCTCTGGCCTGACCACTGCAAAAATTTTCCGATCCTAGATTCTAGGAACCTTGAGAAAAAAAGCAGAGTCAAACTCGAACGGAAACTTATCATTTGGTTTACGACCGGGTTGCTATAAGGAATAGAAATTTTCAGTATCTCAAGTGGAAAATCGACGAAGTTGGATAAGCAGAACACGATCCCTCGCATATGTGGTGCGGTGTCCAGCCAGTATGTTAAATGAGTACCATTCTTATGTTTGTGAGCATCGAATTTGACCAACTAAACACTTTGGCTCAAAAAATGTTGCAATAACTCTCTTGCAATTCTTTTCCCATAATGACAACGTGGCTTAAAAATCGTCGTTAGCATTGCGCTGTACGAGCTAACAACGTGGCTTAAAAATCGTCGTTAGCATTGCGCTGTACGAGCTAATGTTGGTTTTCCTATTTAATTTTTCGAGAAAGGCAGTAGAGGAATGAATTTCGCTCTTCATCTGTTTGCATGAGGAGTTCCGCTTTCAACTGACTGCACCAGCGAGATGAAAATTCATACGATAAAAGAGAGCATTTTCTTCACACTGACCATTTCAACAAGAAATCCGTTTTAATAGATGACAGGCGGTCTCTATCGCTTGAAGGTAGTACTGCCTATATCATGCAAAAGTGTCGAAGTGCGCAAAATGATTGCTCACTCTGTGGTCAACGCGGTCGTTCTCTCCATTCTTGCCTACAAAACTTCCCCACTGGCCAATACCCATGTCAGCGCGTACCACAAGCTTTTGAACATTTTCGCCATAATTTTCAGCCAAGAAATTGTTGAAATGCCTCGTGAACTCCCCACGCATAACTCTTGCAGAGGGAAGAAGTGCAAAAATTTCGGTCACTACCAGCATTTACAACAGCAGATTTTTTGCATTGACAAACTAAGGTGTTGAAGGCACTTCAGGAATCACCGAATTTACTTAACGGGGGGACATGAGATGAGATAATCGATAACTGAACACCATCGAGTGCATAATTGAGCGTTTTTGTTAGATCTCGAGGGCATAGCAGAGCTTGCAACTCAAATAAAAGACCTTGGAAATGCATAGTCTTGGCAACATCAGAGAACCTGAACTCAGCATTGGCCAAAACAGGTCAGTAAGCATGTCAAAGGACCAACACGATACATGCTTGCCCATGTTTCGACATAGAATGATTAACTGTTTGAAAGCCAACAAGAACAAAAGTGGGCTACGCACAAACATCGATCTGTGATCAAGCAGTTGGTTTTGATGCCCAGTGAGGACAGGTGGTAGCTGAGCAACTTGTTCTCGAGGTCAGAACCACTGCCGTTTTTACACTCCGTTTCCACGGAATTTTCACGTTCGCTTCCCAAGCGTTTCCCATTTATTTCTCACCCAGAAATTCACGCTTCAAGCTACATTCTGCACACGTTACATTTTTCATCATTCTGTATTCTAGTGTGCAAAAGCAGGCTCCGGAGGGGAACTATTCGCTTGAACTATCATTCCCACGTATTCATTCTGTATGCGTCGTAATGTATAGTCATCAGTTCATGAGTTGCTCTCCAAACTTGTTTCCTCTCCAATACAGTAGATTTTATTTGCTCAATTTTATCGCCGTAACTTCTCTGGTCGTTTAGCTGAAACAGTAGACCAAACGAACTACATACACCCATATACGAACGTATGCACGGACATGATCGTCCCATCAACGTACGGATTGGTGGCAGCAAAAAGCGCATGAAAATTCTACACATTTCCACAAACCCAAAACGATATCACTATTCGTGTGCGGTGAAAGATAAATTTGGGACGGGCAGCTTGACAATAGCAGTTGAAAGGTTTAATTACCCAAGTTTGAGGTATCGATGGCGTTGGGCATGGATTAAAGGAATTGAGAAAGCGTTCTTTTAGATACCGTTCAAGTTGTAAATATTAACATTTGCTAACTCAATTCTGCAATATCGCTGAATAACACCAAACCGCCATTTCACGATTCGCAACTTACATACTCGCAAAACCGCATGATAGCGATATTTGATTGGGCAAGTCATTGCGACAGATTGTGTGGATATTGGTCTCAGTCATCCGAATCAAACTCTGCGTTGACGCTTCTCTCCAACATCGCGCCACAACGTTTGGCGTTAAGTAGCTTTTCAATGTTCGATAATCGACATTTCTAGCCGATGGCGATGGAAGTGTCGATTTTCGAACATTTAAGCTATTTTAAAGTGGATGATCGTACACTTGATTTCCATTAAAAAAAACAAACGTAGCTAATCATTTTACTTAGCTATCATAGAGAAGAGATTCACAAGCCTTCTCCAGTTAAAACAGTCATCCTGGTCCGTACATTTATGACCAAAAATGATGCTGATCAGAGATCAGAAACCGCTCACATATCGCAGAACGGCGAAATCACAGAAAACGCTTTCACAAACAGCCAATATTGCGCACAGTTCATGTCGAATAAAGCGAGTGAATGACTCAGTTCCATTACGACTTAAGCATTCATGATTCACGAAAATAACATCACAGCATGATGAAATAACTCGGGGAAGAGAACTGTTAATAGCTAAAATGAGAAAAGCCCAGCAGCGTAACCATCCATCCGGTTGGAGGCAAAGTGGGAATTTAGTTAAGTACGCCGACAATAAGGCGCGGTTGCTGCGCCCTCCGCATAGTAGTCGGATGAATCCTCCTGTCCTGCATGCTTACTCAGGATGTTGTATTGGAGTTGAAGAGTGGAGCTGATGATGCGGATATGCCCGTACTTGTTGCGCACAAAACGTGCGTTCGCATTGTTAAGGTCACCACATGTGCGGCCACAGCAGTCACTGCCCAGAATTAAATCGTTGCAACTGAATATTGCGTACGAGAAGGTCCCTTCGTAGCGATAAGATGCATTGTTAAGTTCGAGCTGAAATTCGCCTCTTTCTCATCAGACAAGCAACTGGGAACTTCCACCAGTGCTGAGCCGAGGCTTCGCGGAGGAGAATTTTTAAGGGAATGAACAAAAATTTATTCAGGAAAGGACGAGGTGGAAGTTAAGATCCGCTGTTAGTAAGCTGTGGTGATGATGAATGCGAAGTCAACTTAGTGAGCGGTTCGCCTTTGGATTCGAGAATGCTGGAAATGTAGCGAAAACTTATCCGCAGAGCTTTTCTCTTAGTACAGCCGCCCGAAAAGTGGCAAAATTTACGGTCTAAAATTACTCATCTCACCC
>JPKZ01022849.1:222039-264425 GCA_000803305.1 Toxocara canis
AAAGCAAATACTTACGAAATTTCGCCAGATTTGGAGCACTCCTACGTCAACACACAATGCCTCACCTGCTCCGATTCAATGTCAAACATTGCTCAGTCCAACATATAATATTTTAAACACCGTAGCAGAAATGAATCTTTTTGCAAGAAATTAAATGCTGAATGAAATGCCAAAACCTTATTGTCTAAACAAGGAAAAACAAGTTTGTCTTTGGAGAATCTTCATGAAACACCGATCGTAACGAAAAATCGTTATTATTATTGCAACATACCACCAGTTGAGAGTCGCAGCGCATGGAGCTGATCGCATTGCAAGCGATTCGGTTTTTAGGGCATCCTTGGATACCATAGGTTACGCCACCTACTGCCACAAACGCGTTTACCTGAATTTGGCTTTTACTGAATGATAAGTTTAGCAAAACGTTAGCAAAAAGAGATTTTGCGGTCAATTCCGTTAAAAATAAGAACAGACATTGACACAACAAGCAATAAAATAACCTCCGACAAGAAAGAAACCGCGAATGTCCTATGAGAGTCAGTTTCGCCTACAATTCGAAAGTGCTAGTAATCATACCAATAAGGATGGAAATTTGATGCATTTTTGTAGTGAGTGAATTTCTTCACTGAAAAAGTGTTGAGAAAAGCTCGTTAAAAAAATGTCTTCGATCTTTAACTAAATATTAAAATTGACAACTGCGGCCTGAATCTATTCACAACTTTGACGATCTCATATACACACTGTCGACCCAAAGCCTTCATCGTACGGCAGGTTTTGATTTCTTGTTCCACAAACCGGAGATACTGTCATGCCAAGACAGCTGGAATTGATTTTTCGCAGGATAACCTCAAATTTCTGATTACGTGAATTGCGTGACCTTCTGCGATGTTAGAAACCGTTAGAGGTGTTCTTGAAAACATGATCCTACCCTTCCCCCTCTTGCTCCTCTTGTTTCCATCCCCTCTAACCTCCTCAAGAGTGAAGCATGTGCTGAGCGTCAGCAAGGAAGAAACGTGTTGAAGCAGCTGGTCTTATTCGCACCGAACAGTTGATGGGCAAAGGTGATTAGCAAAAAGAAACAAGAACTCTCATAAAATTATTCAGCGAAAGCCTCTGAATTACATGTGTGTATAAATCCTAGGTTCGATTCCCAGCTGCTCCCCACCATATCACTGACAGTCCAGCTAGGGGGTGGTATTAACAACTAGCTACAACAGCCAAAGGGGTGGCTGTTGCTCGGCGTGCGATTGACTCAGTAACACCGAGACACCGCACTGACGGCCCGAGCGGTGAAAATAGGAATAAGAATGAAATATTCACGATGCTTGGCGAAAACATTCGCGGTCGCGGCAACACCATGTACAAATATAACTGGCTGGAATTAAGGCATATATCCATTCTGGGTAAGTCCTGGGAGTTGTGGTGCTGATGGTAGAGCATATCAGTAGTCAAATTAACTTCACCTATTGCATGGGAGAACCTATAGCAAAAGTGTGGAGACGCTAAAACGTTGAAGAGTTGCAGAAAAGCGCAATTTCTTTCAAATACTCCATCTGAACGCAAATATCTCTCGGATTCAAAAACTCAAAATCGATTGGAGACGACGAAAGAGTTGTGAGTACAAGAGCGTTTTGATTCGCTTGCCTGTAGTCAAACCTGAATAAAGTCAAGTGATGAAAGGTTATAACCACAGAACTCAGATGTGAAATGCCGAAGAAGAAATCATAGTAGGTAAAAGAGCGCATTGTTAAAGAGAAAAGAACCGTAAAAATCGGAGGCCGCAGGAGGGACAGCGAAAGTACGATAATACGTCGAGTAGTGTACACCGATTTCACACGAAAAAAGTGTGCGAGATTTCAGATGGAACCAGCGCGTGTTGTAATATCGCAAAAACGTGAGAGGAACAGTTTCACAACTTATGTTTCGGAGAGAATCTTTCGATTTGATGTGTTCATAGATGAGGAAGGTACTCCAATTTGAAACAACTAAACGCAGGCATACCTCCTCACTAAACTGTTGAAGAAAACCTCAGTAAATAAACAGCTAAATGGATTTGGAGAGATTTAACTTCAAAGTAAGTAGTAATTATGCTCTGTCGACGGTTAACAGCAATGAACATAAGCGATGAGAAGAAAATGGGACATCGGGTCGCTGACGCTGAGCAAACCAGCGATACGCCTACAGCTATAGTCGGTCGTTGCATCATTTAAAAAAAGCGTCGTTTTATTTAAAGGGCGCTTTCTTTGTGTGGAAGACGTACTTCTTTCTCGGAAATGTATAACGTTGTTATCGATGCTGAGGAATGAAACGAGAGATGCAGCCCACACAAACAATTGTTGTAATACTCTGTACAACAAATCTGGCAAGGCGCCGGATTTGTTGTGCAGGCTACTGCATAGTAGATCTCGCTCTGAATAAAACTTTGAACAATGCCTACCGTCTTCGTGATGACCTCGTTGGCAAATACTTTGCCTCCGAAACTCAGCATTTCGCTAACATTCTTGAGATGGTTTCCTTCCAGAGCATTTCGCACCTCTTCACCATACTTCTCGTCCAAGAACTTGCTAAAGTCTTCGCTGAAATGTGCCAACACCCCGCCGAGTAGTACCGTGGAAATCGTGATCAGTGCAGGTCGCATTGTCTGAAAAGGAATTTGATCACCTTTTAGCAAAACGCTTGGATATGAGCCCATTTATCTTACACACGTTTCCTCCTTCGCTAGTACCACGAACCAACAATGAGGATTAGAAGGTCGCGAACGAAAGGGCTACCGCATACCCAGTCTCTCTGTGCTGGATCGCTTCAGTGATCTGTAATACCTCCTCCACAACGACGTGTTATAAGAATCGATTTATCCACAGACGGCAAATTCCATCTATACCCAAGAGACACTTATCATTACACTCACAAATTTAAGCGAATCCTGCACTGAGTCGAAATATTATAATTGAGCGAAAAAAAGGCGCTTTCACAGTGCAGCAAACGAAGAAAAAAGCGAGACTACCAGGCAGCAATTTTCGCAGCATTCGGAAACGCGAAGTAATATTTGTAAACATAAAAAATGAGGTCCACAATAATGCCCTAATTATTTCATGGAGATCATTGGATATAATGAGCATTCAGTGACTGATTATGCCCTATTGCGACTTGGTTTACTGAAGAAAGATTGATTATTTGTAAGATAAAATTGAACAGCGTCATTTGGGACAGTGATACCTCTTCGCGTTCAGCATGCGCGACAAGCGGTAACGATGGAGTGACGGCGAATTTCCTAACCGCTCGTAAGATCCAAAAAATGTGGCGCTTTGCATAAACAAAAGTTTCATCTTTCTTTGCCCCTACAATGCGATTTCTTTGAGGGTAACCTCGAATATGACAACAATGGAAAAAGTTGTCGTCAAAACCGAGCTATTATACCCTGTGAGCAAAGAGCTGCTCCGTAGAAATGTAAAATACGCCCCCATTTACTAAGTATTACCAACGAGGGGAGCCCATCATTAGCAGGTTGAAGTGAACAATAAACGAAACGCAGCAATCCACTACGTCCTCTGATGACCGGTCGTCCCACTATCGAGCACCCAACGCAGCTTTCCTGCAAGAGTAACGAGAAATAAAATGAAGAGGCAACAAGTTATCCAGTTAACTTCACTCGATGATCGACTACATGATCAGTGTTAGCGCCTGTTGAGTGTGAGATAGAAGAACGGGGAAGGACGATCAAGCAGTCGCTTCATATTATTTGATCGATGGTTGAAAAAAACCAAAAAAAAAAAACAAAGCGTGAAGAATATGAACATTATAGCAAATAACAAGTATTAGAACCATTGGAAGATTAGTTCAGTAGCGCTCTTTCGGATCGTCTCGCTAAATGGAGATGAGACGTTTTTGCAGGAATTTTGCTAGCAATTTAGGGATGCTGAAAATAAAGCCGCAGGGAGATAATTCTGGGCAAATGAGTAATTACTAATAGTACTGATTTATGCTGAGTGCTAATTTTATTTGTCCTAATTATGATTTTACTGGGAAAGTAGTGATGCTAGGCGGAAAATTGCATCTGTGGAATGAGAACAGCAAAAAATGGAGAGTGTGGTGTGTGGAACAAGAGTAGAATTCTATGAAGATGCAAAACTTAGCACTTGATTTGGAAAGGAATATCACTGTCCGCTCAGCAAAATCGACAATAGGTGCCCACTTACGCAGATTTTGCTGAGCCGAGAGCGATACTCGTTTTTTTCCAGATTACTTTAACTTGCACAGTATCATTCATATACGACCTTTCTCTAATTTATTATATAGGTAGACTGAAGTACGGGGCATTGAACGGCAACGGCTGATCGAATAATGCAAACCTCTGGTGAACGCATTTTACTCGCGCTTTCAGATCGACATGACCCGCCGAGTATTGCTCGATTACGTCTTTGACATCGTACGGTTTTAGTGCATCTTTGAATTTTGCACTGCACCAAACTGGCTTTAATTTTGCGAGGCAGCATGGAGAGTCGGATGCGTTTTCGTTGTTAAAGCTTTCTTAAGAAGTATGCAAGACGTCAGATGTCAGCGGCAATCCATTTATCGTCGGTACAGAGCTTTTAGCAGTTTGGAAATAGCAGTACTGAAATGTACCATTCATATATTCCACTCCTCATTTGATTAGACTGTTCGTTGAAATAACTTAGGACATACTTACTGTTTCAAGAATATTTGAAATGCTTCAGAAAGACCTCAAAAAAGACGCAATTATTCGAGCAGAAATCATTTGCTTTGACGTCGTATTCGTAAAAACTGCAGAACTCGCGCTGCCAAACGGAATTTCAGTTGGCATTTTGTCCGTAGTTCTTAAAACAAACTGAAAATAAAAGATAAAAACAAAAAAGAAACCATTTCTTCCTCGGCGCGAAAAGTAAGTGTTGAATTTGTGCGGTGTAGTGGAAGGCTGAGGGTTAGGAGTGCTCAGTTTCGGAGCTTCTCGATAGTGTTAAAAAATATTTAACGGAAAAATCTGAATGGTCGGACTGTGACTAGCTTCGTAACAGACAGTCACCTCAAACTCATTAAATTTACGTGTTCCCACCTTCTGAGTGGCAGGAAAAGGCAAAATGTCAACATTAGGTGACGATTACGGCAGAAACAATTTATTCAAAATCAAGTAGAAAAGGTAAGGCAATTTGAATTATAAGTTGGGAGAATGAAGAAAAGGGAGAAATTTACGTTTTCCTTTCTCTCTTAACTTCATATCGAGAAAAGGACGAATCTGATTACTTTCCTAATTCCCATACGCCCGAACAATTCAGCTGCAAGTTTTGCAGACTTAAAAAAATTCCTTCTCGATTCCTGTTTTACAATTTTTTTTCTTAAAAGATCAGTTCATCGACGTAATTGTTTGAACTGTAAGGCGTCGCACCGCTCCATCGATCTGCGGTATTAAAACGTAAAAAGTTGTAAGCAGCAAACGACGGCATAACGATCGTCAGTCAACGAGAACCTGTGCTCAACGATCAATGCTCGAAAAAAGTTCTACGCATTTCAGCAGTGAAAACTCTGCCCACAACCTGTACTCGAACTCATCATCTCTCATTTCGTAGGCAGTAGCTCTTAGTCGACTAAGCCATTGCAAGTCCTAGAGTTGTAACCGATGGAAACTTTGTCGGAAGTGCGTGCAGTTCGACTAAGTCTATCTGTTTGGTAATTGGTAGGTCAAGCCTCATACATGGCCAATTTGTCTACTCACCTCTATGGAAACGGCTCCGAGCCAAGCTATAAGACAGACTTAAACCGACATCGCCAAGCAATACTAATCACGTATGTTAACGCGTAGTTTTACATTTGTCGTAGAAATGCAGCGTCAAGAATTCGAACCTCACATAAAAACAAATGCCTGACTCTGCATCACACGAACGATTATCCATTTGAATCTCTAAACAAGAGTAAAGCAGGTTCTGTCACACCACACTGAAAGCATTTCACCAAACATGTACTAGAAACTTGACCGATGAGGTAAAACTAAGAGATATAATTAATCGTTCACTTTGAAGGTAATCGCAGCTATCAAAATGTGAACCGAATGCGATGGAAATGTCGTTTATCGAACAACTGGCGATGGTAAGCTACGTTAAAATGAACGATTGTACACTTGTTTTGTACGAAAAAGAACAAATGCAGCTAAATATTTTATTTGGCTATCATACAGAAGAGATTCACAGGTATTCTCCAGAAAAAACAATCATCCTGATCTATACGTTTATGACAACGGTGATGCTGATCAAAAATCAGGAACCGCTCACGTATCATAAAACAACCAATTCTATAGAAAACGTTTTCACAAGCAGTCAATATTGATTACAACCCATGTCAAATAAATGGAATGAATGAGTCAGCTAGAGTACAAGTTATGAATTCATGATTGACGAAATAACGTCGCGGCATGATGAGACAGCTGGGAACAGAGAACTGTTAGTAGTAAAAATAAGCAGTCGGCAGCAATGTAACACAAAGTGGAAATTTGGTTAAGTAGTTGGACAGTAAGGTGGAGTGGCTGCGCCCTCCGTATAGTAGACGGATGAACCCTCCTGTCCTGCATGCTTACTCAGGATGTTGTATTGGAGTTGAAGAGTGGAGCTGATAATGCCAATATGCCCGTACTTGTTGCGCACGAAACGTGCGTTCGCGTTGTTAAGATCACCACAAGTGCTGCCACAGCAGTCATTGCCCAGGATTACATCGTTGCAACTGAATATTGCGTACGAGTAGGTCCCTTCGTAGCGATAAGATGCATTGTTAAGTTCGAGCTGAAATTCGCCTCTTTCTCATCAGATAAGCAACTGCAAACTCCCATCAGTGCTGAGCCGAGGCTTCCCGGAGGAGAATTTTTAAGGGAATGAACAAAAATTTATTTACGAAAGGACGAGGTGGAGGTTAAGATCCGCTGTGAGTAAACTGTGGTGATGACGGATGCGAACTCAGCTCATGCGGAGGCTCGCCTTTGGATTCGAGAATGCTGGAAATGTTGGGAAAACTTATGCGGACAGCTTTTCTTTTACTACAATCTCCTCAAACGTGACAAAATTTACGGTCTAAAATTACTCATCTCAACCCTCCTCCTTCCTTACCTTGTCCCTGGTGGTGATGGCCTCCCCCTCCTCTCTCGCCCCCTCCCCTCCCCCATCTCCTATTGGTACGCTATCCCCATCAGGCTACAAGTACTCACCTGCACGAGATGGCGCACGCTTCTTTGTAGACTAGAAGACCCCATCAGATTTGAAAAGATGTCCTCCCAATGCAATACTTACGAGGTTTCGCCAGATTGCGAACACTGTTAGGTCCAAAATAGAATATGTCCTCTGCTACGATTCAATATCAAATTTTATTCACTCGAATTTAGGATATTGTAAGAAGTGTAGCGGAAATGATCAAACCGAGTTTCATCCTGCAAGAATTTAAATGCTGAATAAAATGCCAAAAGGTTCGTGTCTAATAAAAGGCGAATAAACTTGTCTTTGAAGTATCTTCATGAGAGCACTGATCGTAACGTAAAATCGTTATTATTATTGCAACATACCACCAGTTGAGAGTCGCAGCGCATGGAGCTGATCGTATTGCATCCGGTTCGGTTTTCAGCGCATCCTTGTACACCATAGGTTACGCCACCTACTGCCACAAACGCGTTTACCTGAATTCGACTTTTACTGAATGATAAGTTTAGCAAAACGTTAGCAGAAAGAGATTTTGCGGGTCAATTCCGTTAAAAATAAGAACAGACATTGACACAACAAGCAATAAAATAACCTCCGACAAGAAAGAAAGCCTCGAAGGCGAAGCATCCTGCGGCCTGAATCTATTCACAACTTTGACGATCTCATATACACTCTGTCGACCCAAAGCCCTCATAGTACGGCAGGTTTTGATTTCTTGTTCCACAAAACCGGAGATACTGTCATGCCAAGACAGCTGGAATTGATTTTTCGCAGGATAACCTCAAATTTCTGATTACGTGAATTGCGTGACCTTCTGCGATGTTAGAAACCGTTAGAGGTGTTCTTGAAAACATGATCCTACCCTTCCCCCTCTTGCTCCTCTTGTTTCCATCCCCTCTAACCTCCTCAAGAGTGAAGCATGTGCTGAGCGTCAGCAAGGAAGAAACGTGTTGAAGCAGCTGGTCTTATTCGCACCGAACAGTTGATGGGCAAAGGTGATTAGCAAAAAGAAACAAGAACTCTCATAAAATTATTCAGCGAAAGCCTCTGAATTACATGTGTGTATAAATCCTAGGTTCGATTCCCAGCTGCTCCCCACCATATCACTGACAGTCCAGCTAGGGGGTGGTATTAACAACTAGCTACAACAGCCAAAGGGGTGGCTGTTGCTCGGCGTGCGATTGACTCAGTAACACCGAGACACCGCACTGACGGCCCGAGCGGTGAAAATAGGAATAAGAATAAAACCTAGGCGAATTTAGCTTTCGAAAAAACGAACCGCTGATCTCATGACCAAGGCTTTACATCATGTGTTAAATGCAAGCGCAACCACAAAAAAACGTCAAACACCAAGGGCACGTATTAAGTCGAACCAATTTCCATCCAGCCTGTTATAAAAGAGCTATGAGCGTACTGGACCCAAGGATTGTGCTGGAAAGGCTGCCCTTCACACGCCCAAAGGAATATTAGACTGTGGTGGCTAAAAACACCCATATATTCGAAGATGCAGCCAGATTCCTTTTCGTGACGCGGACACAGAAGACGACGGAGCTCTCCAAGTCTCTAGAACGTTTAAAAAAATTCGGCCATGAAAAGGAACCTGTTGAATATATCTGCATAAGATCGGTACATCGAATGCCTCTGTGAGCCCCCCGTCACCATATGTCGTCGCGTAAAGCTCGGCTGGCAAATAGCCATGTTGAATGAAATATTCACGATGCTTAACGAAAACATTCGCTGTCGTTGCAACACCATGCACAAACACTACTGGCTGAAATTAGAGAGTATATCCTTTCTGGGTAAGTCCTGGGCGTTATGGTGCTGAGGTTATAGCATGCCAGTAGTCATATTAACTTCACCTATTGCATCGGAGAACCTATAGCAAAAGTGTGGAGACGCTAAAACGTTGAAGAGTTGCAGAAAAGCGCAATTTCTTTCAAATACTCCATCTGAACGCAAATATCTCTCGGATTCAAAAACTCAAAATCGATTGGAGACGACGAAAGAGTTGTGAGTACAAGAGCGTTTTGATTCGCTTGCCTGTAGTCAAACCTGAATAAAGTCAAGTGATGAAAGGTTATAACCACAGAACTCAGATGTGAAATGCCGAAGAAGAAATCATAGTAGGTAAAAGAGCGCATTGTTAAAGAGAAAAGAACCGTAAAAATCGGAGGCCGCAGGAGGGACAGCGAAAGTACGATAATACGTCGAGTAGTGTACACCGATTTCACACGAAAAAAGTGTGCGAGATTTCAGATGGAACCAGCGCGTGTTGTAATATCGCAAAAACGTGAGAGGAACAGTGTCACAACTTAAGTTTCGCAGAGAATCCTTCGATTTGATGTGTTCATAGATGAGGAAGGTACTCCAGCTTGAAACAACTAAACGCGGGCATACCTCCTCACTAAACTGTTGAAGAAAACCTCAGTAAATAAACGGCTAAATGGATTTGGAGAGATTTAACTTCAAAGTAAGCAGTAATTATGCTCTGTCGACGGTTAACAGCAATGAACATAAGCGATGAGAAGAAAATGAGACATCGGGTCGCTGACGCTGAGCAAACCAGCGATACGCCTACCGCTATAGTCGGTCGTTGCATGATTCCAAAAAAAAAACGTTTTATTTTAAGGGCGCTTTCTTTGTGGTGGAAAACGCATTTCGTTCTCGGAACTGTATAATGTTCTTGTGGATGCTCACTAATATTCATAAAACGAGGGATGCCGTCCACACATAAGATTGTTCCAATGTTGAACAAGGCGCCAGATTTCTTGTACAGGCTATTGCATAGTAGATCGCGCTCTGAATAATACTTTGAACAATGCCTACCGTCTTTGTGATAACATCGGTGGCAAACAGCTTGCCACCGAAACTCGTGGTTCCGCTAGTATTTTTGAGATCGCTTCGTTCAAGAGCATTTCGCACATCTTCGCCATACTTCTCCTCCAAGAACTTGCTAAAGTCCTCACTGAAATGTGCCAATACTCCACCAAGTAGTACCGTGGTAATCGTGAGTAGTGCAGGTCGCATTGTCTGAAAAGGAATTTGATCACCTTTTAGCAAAACGCTTGGATATGAGCCCATTTATCTTACACACGTTTCCTCCTTCGCTAGTACCACGAACCAACAATGAGGATTAGAAGGTCGCGAACGAAAGGGCTACCGCATACCCAGTCTCTCTGTGCTGGATCGCTTCAGTGATCTGTAATACCTCCTCCACAACGACGTGTTATAAGAATCGATTTATCCACAGACGGCAAATTCCATCTATACCCAAGAGACACTTATCATTACACTCACAAATTTAAGCGAATCCTGCACTGAGTCGAAATATTATAATTGAGCGAAAAAAAGGCGCTTTCACAGTGCAGCAAACGAAGAAAAAAGCGAGACTACCAGGCAGCAATTTTCGCAGCATTCGGAAACGCGAAGTAATATTTGTAAACATAAAAAATGAGGTCCACAATAATGCCCTAATTATTTCATGGAGATCATTGGATATAATGAGCATTCAGTGACTGATTATGCCCTATTGCGACTTGGTTTACTGAAGAAAGATTGATTATTTGTAAGATAAAATTGAACAGCGTCATTTGGGACAGTGATACCTCTTCGCGTTCAGCATGCGCGACAAGCGGTAACGATGGAGTGACGGCGAATTTCCTAACCGCTCGTAAGATCCAAAAAATGTGGCGCTTTGCATAAACAAAAGTTTCATCTTTCTTTGCCCCTACAATGCGATTTCTTTGAGGGTAACCTCGAATATGACAACAATGGAAAAAGTTGTCGTCAAAACCGAGCTATTATACCCTGTGAGCAAAGAGCTGCTCCGTAGAAATGTAAAATACGCCCCCATTTACTAAGTATTACCAACGAGGGGAGCCCATCATTAGCAGGTTGAAGTGAACAATAAACGAAACGCAGCAATCCACTACGTCCTCTGATGACCGGTCGTCCCACTATCGAGCACCCAACGCAGCTTTCCTGCAAGAGTAACGAGAAATAAAATGAAGAGGCAACAAGTTATCCAGTTAACTTCACTCGATGATCGACTACATGATCAGTGTTAGCGCCTGTTGAGTGTGAGATAGAAGGACGAATAAGGACGATCAAGCAGTCGCTTCACATTTGATCGATGGTTAAAAAAAGAAAGCGTCATTGATGTTAATCAACAATATGGCAAACAACAAATAATGAAACCACTGGAACATTACTTCCACAGCGTTCGTTTGGATCGTCCAGCTAAGCGGAGATTGTACATTTTTACAGCACGTTTATGAGCATCTTTGGAATGCTGAAAATGGAGTGGTAGAGAAGTAATTCCGCTTAAATCACGGAAAGGAATAATTACGGAGAATACTGAATTACGCTGATTCCTGATTTTATTTGTCCTGATTTTGATTTTATTTGGAGAGTACTGACGTTAGGCGGAAAATTGCATCTGTTGAAAGAGAACGGCAAAAAATGGAAATTGCGGTGTGCGGAACGAGACTGGAATTCCATGAAGAGGGAAAACTTATCAGTTCACGCTTATAATGTGTTCTTTAACCTAAAATCGCGCCCACCAGAGAGTCGAGTATGGAAATGTATAGATTCGATGGCTGATCACATCGTTTTGTTTCTGTCTGATGACATCGCCCACATACAGTTATAATTTTGATGAACAACTGAGACTCAGCGGATATGAACGTTGGCCGGCATCATCGGCACAAAACGAGTGCTATGTTTGAGCATGTAATGGGCATCTTTGCGAAAAATACACACTGAGTGGAAGGAAGTGAAAGCGAGTATTTCTTTATGACGACGTTATCCGTCCGGCAGTCCCATCAGAAGCAGCTAAGCGTTTCACATATTTCTCACTGACTGGTTAAGAAATATGCAATACTTTCAACATCTATCAAAATAAATATAGGAGTGCATAAGACTGAAGAATATTGAGCGTGCTTGCCTGAAGAATTCGCTCAGAATAATTCTATAAAACCTAAACTATGTACTGCATGTTATTGTCTTTGGTGTCTAAAAACTACGAAGACTTTTCAAAAACTTCCCTTTCTGAATGACCGAGCAAGAAAATGACAATAAAAGACGAGAGCAAAATTTGAAAAAGCGATTGTTCGGATTGTAGTGGCACAAATGTTGTTGTTGTTGTTTTTGCATTGTTTGGCACTTTCTGTAACTTGGTTTGATCGTCGCATTACTTTACCGCATTTTGTAGATACATCGATTGACCTCCGCGTCCCATTGTTATTCTTGTGGGTCATTCGCCAAAAGTAAGGATTTCGAACGTTCGGATACAGGGGGAGCATGTCTGAGTTAGTCCGTTGATCTCATGCAAGCGTCGATTTTATTGAACTGCTACGTTCTGTAGCACTCTTTCCTTTGTCAAGACTAAATTATCCTATTATGACCGTTTACGCGTTAAGAGAAGCTTATTTTGAATTCACGTTTTGATCATTTTCATCTTTTGGTCGAAAAACAAATGGGAATGACCATGATGAAAGCCGGCATAAGAGGAGCTTCAGTGATTGCAGTCTTCAGATCAACGTAAATCCTTAATTGCCCACAGATATTGAGCATTCCTATTATGATTGATTTAACCAGGTGCACACATCTATTAAAGGTGCAGTTTTCCGCTACTCGACCACATAAGTGTTCGAGCGACCGGCTGTAAAATGAATGACCGACCGGTTTTTAACACCTTCAAGAACGCTCTTTTTTTTCGGCTGCGGTAGCGAATTGACATTGAAGTTAGTACATGATATGATGGCTGAGGTTCACGTACCTATCACATTTGACAAGTCTGACGACAATATGTGTTTAGTTGAAACTACCTGGTAGATACACAAGCATTTACGCTAACAAAAGGACACAACGTAATGCAAGTCGGAATTTGAATTTCATCAAGCGATTACAAAGTGCGAATGGTTGCCAGAAGGCTTTTACCGCTCAACTATCTTGTAAGCCCGTTTCGTAAACTGTCCGCAAATGATGGAAGTTCAGACTTTACCTAACAGCTCGTGAGTATACAAGCCTTCGCCAGTGATTCGTTTCACTACGACATGGCAATCAGACATACGCAGCCTGATTGGTCAAAAACGTACGCACGTTTTTGTGTCCTTGTTTTTGTGTCCAGGACGTGTAACTTTTGCTGTCGCCAATAACTTGGCTGAAACATGGCACAGTTGTCACAACGTCGCCACATTTTTCGTAGATTGCGAGCTCTTATGAAAAACTGTGCTTCCGTTTATCCAACGTTCCGCTATCAACATTTCTCTGCAAGCAGCAGTTTATCCTACTAGGAGTCTGTTTCCCTCGGCGGAGCACCTATCTGCCCCTTACTTTTCCATTCCTTCCGCCTAACCTTGGTTACATTTCTCTTTTCTGAATACTCCTCCTCCTCTGCCAGTTAACCTACTACTGGTACCACTTCGTGAGCGCACAGAACTACGTGCCTTTCTGGAGCAGTTCCTTACCGCCAACTTCATCTGTTGGGTTCCCTTCCACGGCGAGTTGCTCCTCACAGGGTGTTCCTCCATCCCTCCCGCACCTCCTTCTCGAAAATCGCTGTCTGCAACAACGCTAAGCCAGACATTTTCACCAATTCCAATGAAGTGGAGGATGTACAATACGACTGGAAATCACATTTTATGGTTGCATTTATATTTTTATACAATATTTAATGCAACAAACAACGTGAAAGAATTCGTAGAATCTCAAATGCATAGATGAACAACAAACAACATGCAGATATGCTCTTCATTCGAACAACAACTCACTCAGCCGAACCAGCACTACATTTGCATGAGTGCTTTCGACACCTTAAATCCGGCGCGCCGAATCAGTCATTACGCACGAGCCGTTATTTCCTCATTCGCTAGTTTGCTTCGGCAATTATTCGTCGTTAAAGTTTCTACAAACAGGCGACTGTATATACTTTCTCGAGTTTCACAATTCCACATGCTCATCGCAGCGAGTTGACAAATGCTGGTTAAATATTCTCTTCAATCTAATTCATGAGAGGATGAACGGTACATCCTCTCCAGAACCATACGCGTCATTGTCTCAGCGATGAAGTATCGGAAGTTAATGCCACTTATAGGTTAGTGCGATTTAGAGAAGTGTAATGTCGATACTTCGAACTTCAGACAGCGAAACTTTTTCTGTAATTTGCTTTTCCGACGCTCATATTTCATCAGTCCCTCATAAGTTTGCAACTCTAGCACTGCAATTTTATATCACGCCGTATTGCCGCGCACCCTCGCACAACAGTAATTCACTAACTTACGTAGGAAGTGGTGGAAATAATTTGGGGTGGCTGAGTGGACAGCGTTCGTTGTTTGGCCGCTTAACATTGGTCATCGGTCATTTCGATGTGCACATCATCGTTTGTGGCACCTTTAGTTGAAAGCAATGGCACCTGTTCCACGCTAATCCTCGCAGACAAAGGTCTAAGCTGCATAGCTGGTCGACCAGACGATTGCAAAGAACTTGATACATGCGTCCGAGCGGTCGTCAACTCTAAAGACATATCCGACGTCCCTAAAATGGTTTTGCGAAACTGATCCTTTGAAGAATAAATAAGACGCACAAAGGAGCGTAGATGCGGTTGAACCTCAGCTGTTATACACGCGCTTTTAGAGGAATATGCCATTTTGACGTGCAAATGTTACTGAAAATCACCGTTGCCAATTCAAGACATGAGTTTCAGTTGAAGGTGGAGAATATTTAATGTTTGCATAATGAAACTTCACGCGATCTGTTGCGCACAATGAAATAGCGTGTGACAACGAAATCGGCTGCAAAGAATGAAATAACGTTGATTATTTCTGTGCACTAGAATAATTTCCTTTCGATGCGCCTTACATTATGCATTCTCTTTCTTGACTGATTTGCTTATGATGCTCACCGTTCGATTACAAATTTTCGCGTGCCTCGATTTTCTCAGAAGTATATCAATTCTGTGAATCTTTGCACAGCAAATCGACGCATCATGATTTGCATAGATTTTGTGACGATGTGCACCACATAAAGACAGCAATACTCACCAGACGATATGGAAGCGTTCTGGGTGAGGAGTCCACAGGTTGAGCTCTGAGGTTCGGTATCCGCACTTTCTGCAGTCGCCGATGAGTCTCCGTAAATATCGGACACTTGAGGAGGTAATCGAGGGGACAGCACTGCCGTGTATTGCCGTGGCGGTGCAGCTCGGTTAAAAAGCTTTTGTGGGACCTCTGCCGAGTGTGTTCTAAACTCAACACAATGGGAAGTAACCAGCGCATTTGAAAAAAACATCAGATCTTGTAACGCTTAGAAAGACCGTAATATTGACAAAACATTTCTGCATCCATGGTAGCTCTCGCAAACGAAAATTACTCAACTGCTGAAGTGAACAAGCATCTTCGGAAATATCTTAAGGATCGTTCAGAGTTTCAGGAAGAGTAATTTTTTTTCGAAAGAGTTAGTGGATCTTGTAATATCGCATGCCGACAAAGCAGATGATAATATAAAAGCATTGCCGATAAAAGAATGGCTGACCTTTCCAAGATTTTAGGTGCAATGAAACCGGTGGAGCACAACCCTCCTGTGGCACTGTGCGGAGGTGAAGGTAACGTCGAATAGCCCAAATGCCGTTTATGTTGCTTTTGTTCGAGAAACATTTCGACTAGCAAGTCCAACTTTTTGTCTATTTTTTCGACCTCAAAAATAACGCAATTATATTTATTATTCACATTATCAAGTCATTATCTCACCAGAATAAAATGGTCTCTGTATTGTTAATAAACATTAAACCACTCAAGTCACATCTTCATCTGATGATTGACACGTCAACAACGTATTCTATTCTTTTCAAGAACTGTCTCTATGCGAACTAGTTGTTTTGTGAGTCGATTACAATAACGTGACTACACTTCATCCACACAAGTAACAAGTTGGTACGACTGGAAGAGGAGCTGCATCATAAATGAGTGCTTTACCGACCGTCGACTAAATCGGCAATAAAGTAAACTCAAATTTCAGCTAATCTGACCGCTAGTACAAATAGTTTGTTGAAAAATACTTTTCTACGAGTCAAGCAGCGTGGAAAACGCAACCTGGCAAGCTGCAAGATGCATGCACATTTTTGATCACATGTAGGCAACCATTAATTCACCGGAGGTCGACGATTCATTTAAAAACTGAGTGGAGCAGTAAGGGTGGGGTGTAAGTCGCGCATGCCGAACCTCACCACTTTGTCCTCACTGGTCAGGCTGGAACTACAGGTAAAAGAGCTAGACATGCATACTAACAGGTTGACATACGCATAGATACGCGTAAGCATGACAAACGATGACACGTTTTGAGTCGCAAACGCAAAATTGCTAAAACGCACTAGAAGAGAGAACTTTCAGATGTGTTTTTCATTTATCGACCAGCACGGTGTGCTCACTAAGGTGTCAGTCGTAGATCAGATCTGTCTGCAAACATTTTGAGCCTTGAATCCAGCGCTCCGTTAGTACTGAAAACATTTGTAAATGGAACTTGAAGCGTCAAACATACGCACTCCCGATGCTGAGTTTAGACAACGGTTGTATCTTTACACAAATAGCAATATTTACAAAGATTATGCGAGCGCATGGACCAACCTGTCTTTCAATTATGATAACTCGATGCGTTAGCGATACCTTCGACTCTTCTTTTGGCTTCCCAACTATTTGATCCAACCTGTAAGGACGAAAGTTTTTATTGCCGCTGCTATCGAGTTTATTTCTCATAAGCACAGCCGCCGTTCCGAAAGCGTTCTTCAAATAAAATATTTTTTGAAAATAGGCCTTTTTCTTTTTATTTTAATTCTGAATCAGAACACCTTAACATAAACATGCGGTTTGCTTTTTAACCTTTCAGCAGCATTAATTGTTGTGTTTTTCAAAAAAACTGCTGCAGCAATGGACCTATCTATAAAGTGGTAAAGGGGCCACCAAGGAACGCTTTTAAATAATGCCCTTTCACCATTTTGTCTGAAAAATCTGTGGGTTTAGAGCTTTAAAGAGACAGGGCAGGAATTGGAAATTAACAGATCGAATCATTCTGTCTAAAAAGGAACCTCTGCAAAATTCGATGACTTCCACTTCAACAGTCTAAGATTTTGCTGAGCAGAGAGTGATACTCGTTTTCTTCCAGACTACTTTAACTTGCACAGTATCATTCATATACCACCAAGTATTGCCAACATGGATTTACATAAATTTCCCTAATTTATTATATAGGTAGACTGAAGTACCGGCATTGAACGGCAACGGCTGATCGAATAATGCAAACCTCTGCTGAACGCATTTCACTCGCGCTTGCAGATCGACATGACCCGCCGAGTATTGCTCGATGACGTCTTTGACATCGTACGGTTTCAGTGCCTCTTTAAATTTCCTCCTTGCTACTAACAGTTGTATCCGGCGTATCGCTCGTATAACGTTTTTCAACAGCGGTGTGAATTCTTCTAGATTCCTTGGCTGCAGTGACGGAAACTCTTCATCTGAACGTGAACGTTCTTTCACTACAAAAATGGGCAAGTCCCAACTGCTTGGCCACTCTATGCAAGGATTACAACTGCATCGAGAGACATCCTCACATATTTTGTTTCTCTGTTCTGCTATTATCGGGATTATTGAGGTCTACTGTTGAAATAGTGCACTTGGATATGCAATGCGAAAATATATGCATATTCGTGACACCATGCCACTCATGGATGCTTATACAACACAGTCGTCGCTTTTCGTTCCCCTCTGTTTCCCTCCTTCAGGGATTTTCTACGGTTAGGGCGAGAATGTCCGCAGAAACCGCGCGAGCACATCGGAGCTTGATAATTCCAACGGTCTTTTTGAAGCGCTTACATATAACTGATACCGTCATCAATAGGGAATTCGCTAAGCGAAATGGTAAAACGCGGTTTGCGAACGGCTTAGTTGATACTGAAAAGGAAGTGCACAGCAAAGACGCCGAAAGAACTCTTGCCAAAAAAAGAAAACATCTGAATGGCATCAGCAATAGAAGGATGGCATGCGCACGAGTTCCAATTTGAACAGCTCCATGCTACTGTATAGCAAAGATTCCTCGCTGATTTGCTGCAAGAAGTTTTCCTCTTCACACCAAAACGCAATACAATAAGTGCCAATATCAATGTAGAGAATTTTAATCGTTACAAACTGGGAAGCAAACGAAAGCGCAAAATTTCATACAAGTCTAGAATTCTAGAACGTCAAGAAATTTGTGCGGGATGGGTCTTTTGAAGTGGAGTGTCCAAAAGTGATACTGAATCAGACGGTCTGACGTTTGACGCTCGATTCTAAACAAGGATGGTTTAGTCCAAAGATGGAGGGGGGGGAAACAAGTATCAAGCAAGCGAAGGATTGGGTTTGGGCTGACAGTGTGCTAGGCGAGGACTGCGTTCAAGTTTTCAAGCTATTTTCTCATAGTTTGTGTTTCATCCAGTATTGCTAAGTGAAGTAGGAAAAGAAGGGATTCAAAGTATATATCTTCAATGCTCGTACATGGATCAAACTGAACGATTTTGAAATGAAAATAAGTTCTCGAGGTGCAGAATCTCGGCTATTTCCAGGTGCCCACAACTCCATAAATGCACACAATACATTAAAACGAAGGAGGTAGAGGAGGTTGGTTGAAATAAATATGGACCATATTTAGTTCATACAGCCTCAGCACTTCGCGGGCTTTAACTACAGGTGAGACGCTCATACAAACAAAGCGAGACAATATCGCCATAATGCGCATTACAAAAACTAATTTGGTAAAACGAATGGAACATGGGGATGAAATGACCTAAGCTTTTATCAAATAACGTTTTCTTCATTTCCAGCTCCTCGTTCTGCTATTTCACCGGTCGTATCCAAAGCAAGAAGTTTCTAAGGGCTCGCCTAAGGCCAGAAGTAGATGTCGATAGAAGAATCAAACTTAGTACAAGATTCACAATGAGATTCGATTCAACGATCTAACGAAGTTCAGACCTGCAGATTTTTGAGAGAGACCATTATCCGTCCTGTCAACGGGGTTTAAGGATCGCGCAAAATGATCTTCCTAGAGTAGTGCAGCTTTTCAAAACGACTCGAATAGTTGCTTCACAGACGGAACACGAACACGATAGCAATTGGCACGTGCGCAGTTGCATCGTTCTCAAAGCAGAAAACTTTGCGCCATGCAGTGAACGTTGCCAGAGAGCAGTTCCAAGCAACGACGTGAGGACGTAAAACAATAGTGGCATACATGCGCCACAAATGGAAACCTGGACACGAAACGTGAACTCAATGCTCGGAAGGATTCGAATGCTCATTTCATGCTTATTCAATGCAGCAATACTTCGCTCTGGAAGCAACGCGAATCATACCGATAATTATAGCGTTCAGTTTAAACTCTCTTGATGCAACTGGCTGTACTATCCATTTCTCATTCACAGCTCTGAGGATAATTTAACCAAAAGTGTGACAGATACTGTTTCAAATCATTTAGAATGGTCCTGTAAAAGAAATACCTTTCAAAATTTCAGTGAAGGTTTTGCAGCGTTGGCAACTTTCTGTTTACCGAAGTGCACGGAAGAGCGCTTTTTATGGACTTTTCGTTACAGCGAAAGCGAATTTTGGAGATAGTCATGTTTGCGCATTACACGTACATCTGTATCGTCCGTCTGCATATCCTGCACTTAGAACTCACAAACGAGGGATAGACTACGGTGAGATAGAGCAAATGTAATCAACGACATTGAGAGGACCGCAAAAACAAAACTTACGAGCCATTCATAAACTTCTGAATGAGTTATGAGGGTGTGAGAAGTATATGTCAGTGGGAAAGGTAGTTTAAAGTAAGAGTTCGCCCAAAATTCTATTCCTGAACTCAGTTTTGCACTCATACGATACACAGTGCTGAAAACTACTAGTTGGATCAAATACAGCTTGGCGTGTGAAATTCGATAAGAATTTGTAGATTTTCAGAGAATGCCCGCAAAAGTGTTAGAAGACCGATGGTGATAATAAACGAGCAGCATATAAGAGATGTCATTTAAGAACCAACGCAGAGGGACATAGCATTTGTGAAGGATGCACAGATCTGCAACACATGCGTTACATTCATGGCATCCGATCATACATGTGAGGCCTTTTTGCCCTCACTTTACATGAAGGGTATTAACCGACGCTACAACGCCAATTCATAGCTGCCTTGTAGGATGGGTGGGAGCAGACAAAAGCATGAGCTGCTGACTCGTACCTCCTTTACGCACACTGTATTTGTTTGCGATATTTATAGTGTGGCCTTCATATGCTGTCGGTTTGTTACGACCACAAACGTCGTTTAGAGGTTGTATACTGCCGAAATTTCAAAACATGCCATCGATGTATTGGGTATAGCCGTACTACATAACCTTATGCCAAATCGAAAGACCCCTGCGGATGGCAACGTTTCAGGTTTCGTTATCCGACAGGCGAAGAGAAAAACGAGGATGAGCGTGCAGGAGAAGAACGAATGGAGTGGGAGAGAAAGTGGAGAGGGAAAGAGGAAGAGGAGAGAGGGCAGTGAATACCGATGGTGTAGTCAAACGAGGGCTTCCGCCGTTGTTGCGGTGCACACGAGCCTAACTGACCCCACATGGAGGTGTCGGCCTCCGTCTCCTGTTGCTGCTTGCGGCGCATCCGTTCACACCACTGATAGAGTGGAGCCATCATGAGGTTGTAGTCTCCAATCATCTCTCCGTCCTCGGTCAGAAACTTGCATAACGAGAGCGAGCGTCGTTGGCGCATCGTTTCTAAACCGCTTTCACTAGCCTCTTACACTGACCGCTGGCCACACCGCTCTATCCATGTCACCCACATGTATAAAACTGATTAATGCTGTCAAGTCATTTGAGCTTCAGGAGAGATTTCATTCATTCCTAAGGATCTCCCTTTTCAGGTAGCAAATTCACATCAAAGAGGATCTTATGACGGTAACGGCCCAGCAGAGCCAGTTTAGCATCAAGCGATGAATACGCAGTATGGAAGAACGAGAGCGTATGCTTTCGAGACAGTTCATTAACGAAAATTTAAAAAAGCTAAATTATTACAATACTTTTCAAGTGCGCTGATAACAGGCTATAGGCAATATACTCAGTTGTTCCGCAGGTATGATTTGCTTGTTTCAGTTTCAATCATCTCTTGATCTTCTCATAATTAAAGACACGGTTGTGCTCAAAGATGCGGCTACCTTTAAGTAAACTGTCGTAATGATATGCACGAAAAGGTGCTGCAACGTAAATGCAGCCCACTCATCCACTCCCAAGTCTCACCTTCCGACGTTTGTGCCGGTAAAGAGAAGGGTGGTGGTCGTAATAGAGTGTGCATGGGAGAAATGCGTGCTTCTTCCGCTACCCCCTCCTCCCTTCTCTTCCCTCCTCCAATTCCCTGACATGGGAATGTGAAGCGTACTCGATGGATTGCTGGTAAGCACTGCAAGCCAAAAACAACGAAAAAGAACAATAAATTGGAATTAATAAGTCTACTGAATCGAACATACGAATCATTGAATCGATGCATGCATCACATTGTGGCGGAAGCTTGCCACTCTCAAGCGGGTGAGCCACGAAACAGTAGAGGAGAATCGGAAAGAAGTACTTCCCACGACACTGTTTCAACTTCAAACAGACGCATTCAACTCGCATTTCAGCATCATTTCTGCCTAAGTAATCTATGAGTCCTATTAAGTTGGCTTAGAGTTGTGGATGTTCCTAAGAAGCAAGAATATGAAACGAACGATTCCTCTGAGCACACTTGCCCAGTTTGGGAGAAAAAAAACGAATGGTGGTGGTTGTAAATGAATGCCGTTTTTCGTCATGTGTGATTTAATTTAAAAGACATGGGACTGAGAGAGTGTTCATCTGTTGTTCCCAGAGGTGTCTGCGCTTTCTGAACACTAGGATCACTGCAAAATCTTGATTTTCGTAAATGCCATAAAATCCGAAGACAAAAAAGGCAACCAATATTTCTGAACACGTATAACATAAACGAATCATACGCTGTCCAGAATCGCAGAGTGCAGCAAAAAAAGGATGTTCTGAGTATTCTAGGAAGGCGAGAAGCTCCGTGGGATGTGATAAGAGAGAAATGTGCCGTGCTCATTTTGTATCGTCGCATACTCACTCTACATGAATTCAGTAGTACTCTGTGAGCAGCGCGACTGAAACACTATTGCTTAAGATTTTTAATATCTCAAAACTGCTTCATTTCGAATTTTATGCTTCCCTCATATGAGACAACATCATCTTCTTCTGATTGCAATGCATCCGGTTTTGATGTGGAAATAAGCTTAAAAAGAGTTATGTTGCAGTAATATGACCTTGGTGATTTCTTTTTCGGAATTCTTTCGAAAAGCGGTAGAAAGGGATTATAAGAATGCAGTTTGTTGATATGGGATGAAGTGTGGAAGTACATCTAAAGCAAATAATTTTTTCCATACCGATGTCAACGGTTCCCAATGAGGAGCTGTTGGCGATAGTTCGATGTTGGATGGCCGAATCATCATGTGACTTCTTTACTGTCCCACCGCTTTTGCTTCTGGATTTCCAACCGCCCAAACTGAATCCCAACGTTCCGAGGCTCTCCACCTCACTGTAGTCCGATGTCGAGATGAAACTGCAATAGTTTTTTTTTTGAAAACAGTTTCTTGCTTCCGAACTCCTAGTAGATGAATCAAACCAGTGTCGTTCATACACGTAACGCTTTCACTGGTTACGAGAGGCGGAAGGAACGATTTCAAACAGAATCCTGATGCGTGCACCTCGAGGTGAAGGCCGTAGAAAACCGATTGGCCTCATTCCGCATAATTTCTCTTACAACTAATGTTGAGGTTTCGAAGGTCTACCATGCTGTTGTCGGAGTGAATTAGCTGTTTCAAGATGGAAACCACTATTACACATGATACTCTTCCTTGAGAAGGACGGCGAGGACATTGGAGGAAGAGTGTGGCGTGGGAAGGGATAGTAATGACAGAAGTTGCAGCGCAACACACCTGTACTCCTAAAGATACCAAAACATCAGTGCTGCAAGACACTCGCTCTTTCTGCCTCGTAAGGTGAGTCGCACTACTCACCGAAGCTTCAGTCATAGCAGGCAGGTGTATTCCGCTACGAACTTTCTATCGATGAATGTGTCGCGCCTGACATGAGCCCATAGATAACGAGCCTACTATTACGATAAGATATCAGCAGACAAAAAAAAGGGTATGCAGAAAGCTACGGAAAAGCCGCCAAAAGGAACAAGAGGAGGCATGAAAATTGCAAAAAAGAGGTCTCACGAGGAAGGGAAGCACCCACATGCTATCCCGATTCAAAAGTTTATTTCCATATAAGATGCCTCTTGATTGTTTGCATCCCCTCGGTTTGCGCAACACCTCCCATCCACAGCTATAGTGTTCCCCTGCTAGCCCACAGACTCGCTAATTCCTTGGTATCATATCGCAATTGTAGTATTTTACATAGGCGAAAAGGGATTCCCGTTGTGATAAAAAGCATGACACACCTTATGTTGTCACTCTGTTTCGGAACGAGAAGCGTTTTGACGATTGAATTGGCGGTGTTTGCGGCCGCAATGCCCATGGTACTGCCAATGGCCGTATCGGACTGCGTGGTCACGCTTGACCCTGTCCTTTTTTTCGTACTTTGGCGAATACGATTGATAAGGCTTGTCTGATTTACATTTTGAGCGTTGCCTGCCGAACTGCCACGACCTCTGAAACGCTGTATATGCTAGGATCGCAGCCAAATGCTTAAATGTCGCGCCAGCCGTGCAAATGTTCATCCGCTAAACTGGCAACCGTTCAGTTCGAATTCGTCTTATATTGTTTTCCGTTCGCGGTCGAATTCATCTCCCTGTTTATATTGCGAGTTTCGGTTTAGGACTTACGACGGTGCGAAGAAAAAAGGTGCCGTACTCGTATGTATCGCCGTGACAAATGGTACTTTCATTAAAACCAATTTTAAGAAATCCAGGACAGCATTTCGCCCACGGACGACAAGTACAAAAAGACGAGTTCATCACAGACGAAAATAATCGGTTGCTTTGAATGGCACTAAAGCAGCTCACTGCAGAACCGTTTGTTTGGATGCGGAAGCAAGACAAGAAGCTAGCTGCTGCGTGACTCACCGAAGCAACATGACTCGAAAAAATATCGGACCTTCTCTAACTGAATTGCTTGTGTTTTTTTTTTTGAGCAACATAACGGAAATGTGAAGCGAATCGTTGGGAGGTAAGACGTTTTCCTAAATATGCGAGGACCTTGAGTAAACCACTTCAGTGTGGATGAAGCCTCATTTTGTTGGACTCACCCACTGAATTACACCATCACAAAAGAGCACGAATTTGCGACATTGGTAATGAAGTTACCGTGTTGAATCCCTTGCCAGAATTCGGCTAAGGTTACATTTAGAAAATCAATTAAGAGAGCATATGAAGATAAGGGCAAACAACCTGAGAAGTGCGCAAAACAATCACCATTCTCCCTTGCAAAACTGAAACTACAAAACGGGATAAACGATATCCACCTGCAAAGAAATGGCTTGTGCAGCGTCAACACCATAACTGAGAATTTGCGCTTTTGAGTTCATTAGTTGACTAACGCTCAAATGTTTGCGGGTTTTGAGTTTCATCAGAAAGAGTCTGAATGTGTGAAAACCCAAATGATTGCAAAGAAAAAAAGATCGAAGCGCCGTGTATCAGTGAAGGCGTCCACGGCTACAGCTATCCATTAGGAGATGACAAATATTTAGACTCCATTAAATTTCCTAACAGAAGGGGAATCGAGTGAAATATTACATTCATAAAAGAATGCCGTCGAAAGATGAAAAAGAGAATTTCACAGTTCATTATGACTTACACAGGGAGGATTTTGCAACGATAGCTCTTTTCCCTCAATGATGGAAATGCAGCCAACATTGGTTAAAACCTAATTTCAAAGAGACATGGAGCGATAGTAAACACTGCTTTCACATTTGGACGCTGCCATTTAGCATATTCGTTGTATTCTTTAAAGGAGAATGAACTCATCAGTAACGAGTAACTTCCTCGTCCTTGCCATTCAAGATATCTCCGCAAACGCTTAAGAGTATTTTTGTAGGAAAGATGGTTACTAGTTGGAACTTAAAAAAACCCCATCTTTTTAAAGGCGTGGGCCGAGCGCATTGGAACGACTCAAGGCTTCAAGGCAAAATCTAAATCACTTTTGATGGCCAACGCAGACCCAGGAGATGTTTTAGAAACTGGTTGGTAAAGGGTACAGGCCACTGCTCCGTAGTTAGTGAGTGGCATCTATTGAAGTTAAAAAACAAGCTGAACGTGATTTTCCTTCACGTTGAGGAAAGAAACTGTTGCTGACAGGTTCGGATTGCGGATATAGATTAATTAGGCAAACGTACATTCCCTAAACAGCACAGCGTAACGCCGCTACTGTTGTATATATTTTTTGTGGAATTGAGTAGGCTAGTGTTTCTTAAGGGGCAGAGATGATTGTGGCTGAGCAAACAGGCATGCATACATATGCACATGCGCATGCATCTGCAACACTGATCGATTGTGTGATCGCCGTGATCTCTTTCAAGCATGCAGTTATCGGCCGATCGACTGATTTAACTGGAAGGTCGTTATATGATCGCACCTGAGTCCCGCGGCGTCTGGCCTCCGGTCGTAGCTCGGGATATATGGCTTAGAGATACGTCTCGCAAGCTCACTCACTGCGCCACCATTCGTTTTGGCACGTGTGCACCAACGCATTGACAAAGAATATTTCTTTCTGGTCGCATCTGCACGACTAAAGAGGCGTTTCATGCTGAAAAGGGCAGCCGATCGAACCTGCTCGATTCATGCATTTGAATTTGGAGCGCTGAACGAAGTACCAATATTTTGAAAATCAAATTTTCAGACTTTTTTGTTCATAGAACCGAATTCAAAAGCAGAGGTCGAATATGCTTGACCGGCCGAGCAGTACGGGACGCCTGCAGGAATTCGTCCTTTCGCATGCAACTGAACACACCTCGAAAACTGTACCGATTATTCTCAGGATCCCATCGAACAGATGGGTACCATTTTCGTGAACGCTGAGGCACAACATACTGAAACTGACTTTGGAGGCACTATGCTAAAAGTAGATCGACGCTGACCTCACAGTCGAGGAACTTTGCGGTGACCTTTGTGATGTGTGATCAAGAACTGTGGCCACTTCCACAAAACGCACTTGCTGACCTTTGTCGCGAATTGTGTCAAAATTTGCATTCCATAGTTGCGCGCACTCTATAAAATTCCTACTTGTGTTACTAAATGTTCAGGCAGTAGCAAATATTCAACACTGGTCGAGGTTCCAAGAAATTGACCAGCACTAACATAAACTTAGTGACGAAATGCTAATGATTGTGATTGGCATGTAAATTGGGTGCCGCATTACTGAATTCAGTCAAGCAGCAAATCGTATCAAAGCGCTGGAGTCTGGAAAATCATCACCATAAGACCATCAGGGTGACAGTAAAGGGTGACAGCGAACCTGATGAAGATGAGTGAGCACGGCGAGTTTACTCAAAATCATGTATTTTCTCGAAAAAAATTGATTAGTATTGGAGAAGTGCGTCTACCTTTTGGATGAGCAAAGTGCTTGTGTCCAACCAAAATCATCATAATTACTCGATCTACTTAGTGTTTGATTAATTCGGTCAAATTCCAGCGATCTCTGCTGATTTCAGGCAGTTTTCTTTGGGCTCCCGCAAATTCAGCAGTCTTTTGAACGCCTGAAATGCATATTTTACAAAACTGGTCGTTATATGATCGCACCTGAGTCCCGCGGCGTCTGGCCTCCGGTCGTAGCTCGGGATATATGGCTTAGAGATACGTCTCGCAAGCTCACTCACTGCGCCACCATTCGTTTTGGCACGTGTGCACCAACGCATTGACAAAGAATATTTCTTTCTGGTCGCATCTGCACGACTAAAGAGGCGTTTCATGCTGAAAAGGGCAGCCGATCGAACCTGCTCGATTCATGCATTTGAATTTGGAGCGCTGAACGAAGTACCAATATATTTTGAATCAAATTTTCAGACTTTTTTGTTCATAGAACCGAATTCAAAAGCAGAGGTCGAATATGCTTGACCGGCCGAGCAGTACGGGACGCCTGCAGGAATTCGTCCTTTCGCATGCAACTGAACACACCTCGAAAACTGTACCGATTATTCTCAGGATCCCATCGAACAGATGGGTACCATTTTCGTGAACGCTGAGGCACAACATACTGAAACTGACTTTGGAGGCACTATGCTAAAAGTAGATCGACGCTGACCTCACAGTCGAGGAACTTTGCGGTGACCTTTGTGATGTGTGATCAAGAACTGTGGCCACTTCCACAAAACGCACTTGCTGACCTTTGTCGCGAATTGTGTCAAAATTTGCATTCCATAGTTGCGCGCACTCTATAAAATTCCTACTTGTGTTACTAAATGTTCAGGCAGTAGCAAATATTCAACACTGGTCGAGGTTCCAAGAAATTGACCAGCACTAACATAAACTTAGTGACGAAATGCTAATGATTGTGATTGGCATGTAAATTGGGTGCCGCATTACTGAATTCAGTCAAGCAGCAAATCGTATCAAAGCGCTGGAGTCTGGAAAATCATCACCATAAGACCATCAGGGTGACAGTAAAGGGTGACAGCGAACCTGATGAAGATGAGTGAGCACGGCGAGTTTACTCAAAATCATGTATTTTCTCGAAAAAAATTGATTAGTATTGGAGAAGTGCGTCTACCTTTTGGATGAGCAAAGTGCTTGTGTCCAACCAAAATCATCATAATTACTCGATCTACTTAGTGTTTGATTAATTCGGTCAAATTCCAGCGATCTCTGCTGATTTCAGGCAGTTTTCTTTGGGCTCCCGCAAATTCAGCAGTCTTTTGAACGCCTGAAATGCATATTTTACAAAACTGTTTACACGCTTTCGCATTCATGAAAGGCTTACTTTGTTTGCCAAGCCTGCTATGGTAATGTTGAATGATTTTGGACAAACTTGAGCACTTATTATGATCTTTGATTTGATAGCGAAATTACGCTTCATCGATACTGAAAATAACAGGTGGACAGCATCGAACCGTTTACCACTAGGGCTGATGTAGGAAGCCTTGGAAAATGGAATGTATAAGGTTGCAGCTGTTTCTTCAGAAAGCGTTGCGACTTCATTAACAGTCTGCCAAAGGGGACTGTGGGTTCGGTGAGTATGAATTAAGAGGCAGAGAAACAAAGAGACACAACGTGGTCTGTTACCTCCGAACTATCGCTCTGATGTTGGAAAAGATTCCCCCGAGCTGTTCAACGGAACACTAAATTGTGCACATTTCAACGCCCTTGGTGATGTTACTAATCCTACTGAGCTAAAATTAATCACCGAAAGCTCAAGTATTGATGTAGTGCTGATTTCGGATAGTTGGCTTACAGATGAGTTTGTTTATTGGTTGTTTCACTCTGTTGTGCCCTTAACGTTATTAAATGTGACTGCTCTAATTGCAAAAAGAGCACTGATGGTGGTGCAAGGATCTTAGTGCGCGAGCAATAAACAGTACTCGATCTGAGGGGAAACCTCTTCCCTTTGGTTGAGAAATGTTTTGATGGATTTTCTTGGTAGCATCGAATATCTCTTGTTTGCCGGACTATTTTGTAGCTGAAATACAATTTTTTCGAAACATTCGTCTGTATATGCTACATGAATCACTGTCCCGTTGTCGTTGTCGATTATAATTTTTCCTCGTCTTTTGGGATTTGCGATAGATGCTTGGCAAATTTGCGTGAAGACGGCAGCTTGGTAAGCCTAATGAGAGACTCGGCCCGTAAGGGGAAATGATTGACCTCTTGCTTACAAATAATCATGTCCTCGTAAACGAGGCGAGCATTGACGTCAATTTTTCAACTTGCGACCATGCTAGTATCCGTTTTGGAATTAAAGCACAAGACGCAGCTTCTGTATCAGATAGAAATCACAATTGGCGAAGACATGGTTGGGATTGAGCACATGCAACGCTGATTTAGTGGTACTAAAATGCCTGTCTCTGTAATTCTCCCAGCGGCGACAACATACATACCATGTTCGTTGAGCCTTTGAACTCAGTTACTGAACTGTTCGTTCCATTCAAAAAAGTGAAATGCAGCCGTTATTTGTACCGGAGCATTTACAACTTATCATAGCAAAATAGCACTTCTTGTGGCATGAAAACAAGGAATGATGTTGTCAAGAAACCTTTTCGCACCGCTAATGACATGCACATTATATGCCAAAAGCTTACAAAAAGAAGAAAAAGCAAGAAAAACGCCTTGTTTCCTCGGGCACTGCGAAGTCATTTTACAGATTTGTGAAGGTGAAACTGCATGTTTGGTAGGGTTTCAACGTTCTGAAAGGTATTAATCCGGTTATAATGAGCGAAGGAACACTATAAAATTCAACTTGTCCACAGATTTCTTCTCCCACGTTTTTTGAGCATGACAGTGGCTTCCTACGTGCGCTTCCAGCCATTGACATTCTCGAAGCAGTTAATCTGCGGAAGAATTTAGCGCACAATCGGTTTTGAAGGCAATAAGCAAATCAAGTGCGAAGAGCTGTCTAATTCCGTATGGCTTCTTTTCGCGCTTCACTAATCATATGACAGTAGCAATTTGTGTCTCGCCTCTCCCCCCCTCCCCCCTCCCCTCCCTCTTTGCGTGATTTTTGGAGGGAAAATTTCCTGTTCTTCAGCGTCACCAGTTTGAGAAACATGCATTACTTACCAATTTTTTCTGAGAAAATTCGCACCTACATGTCTGTAGAGTTGGCTACTCTAAATTCTGACACTGGCGTATGCAACAACAGGGGTACCATTGCGCAAAATGGCTCGTCACATCACCTGTTCCTCAACGAAACAACCAAACCAGTAACGTAGTTTTGGGCTAGCGAGACCTACACTGTGCCAACTAATTTGGAGCCTGAACTGCTGCTTCAAATCAGCAAATCCAAACAGAGGTCGGTGAACCAACTACGCAAATGCTTTGATGTCGAGTGGTGTAGGAAACAACCTCAAGGACTTGGAGTCTACGGCGTATCGGGAGCATGGTTGAAATTTCTGGAATCGTTGTTTCTTATTCTTCAGTTAAGAGTAAAGAAAGGAGCATCGCCGTCCCGTAGACAGAAATTTTTCAGTCATGTACCTCGGAGGAGCATTTTAGAGCAACAACTCTTGCTGCTTAATTTTTAATGTTTGTGCAATTTATTTGGGATGACTCGAAAGGATGTCAGCCATTGAATGATATCGCGATCGTCTTTCGCGCATTTCTAGCTGACCCATCGAGGTTCGCTGAGCGGCTGAAATTATGACAGACAGAGATATCGATGGGAAAAGTCATATATTTCATATAAATTTTCATAGGCGCTGTTTTCTGATAGTTGGCAGTAAGTTTCGACAACTCGTAATTGACAGTTGACAGCACTTATAAGTTTCTAACGTATGAAACAGTATGTGAACTGTTTTTGAAGATCTCTTCAAGTCTTTATCGGACGAGGCACTGTTTTGACACTGTCGTGCTTTCAAAGTTGCGCCCCGTATTTTGCATATATTGCGGCATAAGCGTACTGGGCAATGCAAAGCTATTATCCATCGCTTACGGGATAGTTCGCTCAAGTAAGGTTGCCTTACTTCGTTAGCTGAGCGATTTAGTGACTATTAAAGATATACAAGAATATAAAAATATCTCACGCATATGGCATTTCATTGGGCGATTATTTGGAACTACACTTTCGAATATCGGACTTAGTTAAGTATTTCTGGTTTTGACCTTGTAGAATACTGCAGGGCTGAACTCGATGTGATTTTCGAATATAAAAGCGTGAGGTGATGTTATGATATCCCTTCAAAATCAATTTCTTGCCCGTCGACGAAGGCAAGTGCTGATACTATATTTTTCAACTCGTTCCTAAGACATACTCTTTTAACACGCTTTCCCAGTTACCTTTTTTGAGTTATTCTTATAAGGAACAATGTTCTTGAAAGAGTTGTTGAAGCGAAAAGTGTTTTGGTTTTTATCAACCGAATTGATTCGATTGCTCAACTTAGCATAAGTGATTTGATTTGTTCATCTCACATTTGTTCATGCGTTGTACTCGTTGTATCAAATGGCCTATAGGTGTATTTGTGTGCACTGATGCCCATTTTTGTTTCTTCATCTCATAACCGTTGTTTTTTTTTTTGAATTGCGAGTATTGATGATGATATTGTGATCTGTTTTTATTTGATTCCTTTATTTTTCTATTTTCTGTTCTTCAGCTCAGCGTTGTATATTCTCTTTCATTTTGATCCTTTTCATCATTTCGTATAATTTTCTCTATTTTCCATTTGAATAACGATGCATTGCTTCTTTTCAAAGAACACTTGTAAAATGTGTTACAGCTGATGGTTACAGTGTACGACAATTCTCTAAAATGTCAAGGCACTATTTCAGGGCATAGTTCCGCCTGTATTTATCATTCGTCCGGAGCAGTTATATCGATACCATTTTCTTGAGCAAGTCCTATAGTTGCAGTGCATCGCGTTATGCATTACGCACTATGCTGCTGAATTCTCATTCAAAAAATTGCTACGGCAAAGGAAGAAGAGGAAACCAGAAAGTTTCTCGTATAGAGACATGCAGAAAGTGGAAGATTAGGGAAAAGATGGTGAAAATAAACGACAATGCAGTAAATAGCACGGGTAGCTGAAGACTTTCACAATAAGTGTGCACAGGCAAACCGGAAGGAAAGCAGACCAAGTCAGGCCTCTCATGTGAATCCAGTGCACAGCGTCCACAGGTGCAACTGAAGAGTAGAGAAGTTTTAGTAACAACAGCGATAGTGGAGGCAGCAAAAAGTACAAGTACTGGCCAATATCACTGTCAGTAACTGCAATAAGTACTAGTAGTTGTAGCAGTAAGTGTCACTCAACGGCAGCAAGTACCATTGACCTACTAGACAGTAAGCGGCAAAGGCAAGCGTTATTAGTAGCTGTAAGTTTAGCAGTCGGAGCAGCATGGCAGCAAGTGGGCCGTGCGTACTATTTATTCATAGCCTTGAGCGCTTATTATTAAAAACATGTTTTAAACGCGAACGACTAGGAGTTTGAGATTGTGTGAACAATAATTAGTTAGCAAGCAGTGCTGTTAATTGAAGTCAGTGATAGTAAACGGGTCTAGTAAGTAATGGTAGTAGTACTTATAGGTTATTATGATTAATAGTACTGGAACTAACAAAAGTAGGAGGAAGTAGCACTATTGCAAAAACGAAGTTCTTATTCGGCCTAAGAAGGAAAAACAGGAGATTTCAGGAGGAGAAACTGTCGCTTCTGGTGTCAATAGAAGGAAATGCGAGAGTGGAAGAGGAAGAACACTTTTCATATCGCGCAGAATTGGGCGTTTTAATAAGGTAAGGCCGGGCGTTCTTTCATTTGAATAAGACGAGTGCGCTGTGCTCCCAACCTGCTCTTTAGAGGGCTACTCAGAGCACTTGAAGCACACGAGCGAAGGCTTGTTTAAGTTCGTGTTTTACGACCGACTGATTGTACAGATAAACAAATTATAGAGCGGAACAATTACGAATGTCTGTTTTAAATGTAGATTATAACGGGAACTAATAATCGGTTCATGATACCGCAAGCAATTTTCTGTACACCGTTTGAAAGGCTCGTAAATGCAAAACGACGGTCAAAGGGTGGCGTAGCGGCGTTCACTGAAGAGAGTAACACGATAGACAACGGCAAAAAAAATCGGCAGGTATTCCGTACAGGCTAAATAAAATAATCTAGGTTATTGGTACAGCGGTTTGTTTCGGAAACCATGTATGGTTAGCAACGAATCGGATGGCGGACTAAGGGTCCGGATCGATACGCACGTTAACAGATTAACCTAGATACCAGTAGATTTCTTAAGTAGACCAATATTCAGATTTTCTCCGACCCGATCGCCTTCATCCTTACGAATTCTATATTAATGCTTCGCTTCCCGGTGATCCGATCAGCGAAATATGCAATCCCATCGGCCGTAAAATGGGTGTAAATATTTTACCCTCTTTGGAAGGGTATTACTTTCTTCGTTCCAATCTATGTAGAGGAATGGAACCTATCTGTGGTCTAATTACTTCTTAGCTGAGATTACCAAGTAGAACACATATGTGTACGAACAGACAAGAAGTGGCCACAATATGCTTTGCAATTTGCAAATTTGACAATGAGCATAAAAAGCGAAGGCCATAATAGGTGAAACTGGGCGCAATGGTGTCGGCAGGTGCGGGGAGTGATGTGCATCATGGACCGGAGTGTCAAACGAGTTAACCTCTGCGCTTACAAACAGGGGGTAATAGCAGTGTAGCCAACCGGTTCTCTAACCGGCCCATACAATTGCGTTTAGTTTGACAAAGAATGCCCATAGTGAATAGATTAAACAGCAAACGCGTAGTATTTCAAGTGAAAATTTAACTAGAAACTTGAAAAGCGATTGACTTTCATCAAGACGAGTGACCAGGTGGTGAGCGGGACTCAAAGGGAGATGATGGCTAGATTAATGATGACGACTTGCAAAGGGTATAATGGGTCGTTTAGATGGATAGTGAAGGGCGTAGAGTAAATCGGTGCTGTGCATCGTGAACGTGCGCTTGGCGAGGCGAGGCCAGGCGTTTCGAGTGTAGTCTAGCGACGCACACGTGTACTGCTACACCTGTGTCCGAGACCGTTCGGCGCGGAAGAGCATAGAAGCTTCTACTTGTAGAATAATTGAAAGAGTTATTCAGTTGATGAGCCCAGACGCAAGTGTCCCTTGGCGCAAGTGACCGGCCACGCGCACACTAAAGCACTCACTTCTTATGGCGAACTTTGTAACGAGGGAAAACTCTTTTGAGAAGACACCAAGAATCTATGCACGCACACTCTTTTAATACCTGAGCTCTCCTCCCGTCATTTCGCCTAAAACTGATGCAAATCGGTATGTGATTGAACATGCAACAAGGTCACCAATGACTGGCCCTTCACGTCTTGCGAAACCTCAAAATCATAGCCAAAAAATTATCCATTCCGTAATCAGAGGAATTGTCACTTTCGAGAAAGTGCTTCTCCTCCATATACTGCGCAATCATTCAGCCTCCCCATTGCCTAGGAATTTTCTGAACTTTTATTTCCTTTTGAATTTAAAAAGTGATAAATTGCCAAATTGTAAACGGGTTGAATGGTCGTCTTCAACGGCCATCGGAACGAACGTTCTTAACTCTTTGCATCCCTCTTCAGTTTCTTGCGCCCCTAAGCGCCTGTGATGGGTTTAAATCGCTGAGCGCAAAGGGCGATGTGGCAGTTTAAACGGTTCCTTAATGAGCAAAAGCCGGATGACGAGTTCGAGGAAACATAAGAAGCACGCGCGCATATCGATCTTCCTGTTGAAGACCTTAAATAAACTTTCTTTCTACGTCAGCGAATACGCCACACACAGTGACAAAGCGAGTAGGAAAACGACCATTAATGCATTTGCTTCGATAGAATTTGCACAAATTTAATCACTTATTTATTGCAGGTGACCGACACATTATGGAGGACCGGCTTCTAATTGACGCATATGATCGTGCTGGAGCTTCCTTCAGCTTGCTATCGCCAGCAGTAACGATCAAGCACAAAATGCGTACCACTGATCTTTTCACAAGCCTTCGTAAAAAGACGATTTTGAGAAAGTGATCTAACTCAAAGGCGGCAGAAACGACGGATATCTTTGATGCATTTGTGGGGATTGTATGTCAAAAGTTTCACGACTTTCTTTCCTGTAGTTTTTGGAACCATGAGAGTGGGACGGGGAGTGTAGGGGGAGGGGGGGCGAAGAAGAGTTCCGAGCTGACTTCAACAAGTAAACGTATTACCAGAAAAGTGTGATATTGAGTGCGGAAAATCAAATTTTGAAATCATCGGTTGCTGGCAATCCTCTTCCCACTGGTTTCCATGAAACTACTCAAGATAACATGTGTTGCTTCATCTGAAGGCAGTCATTTTTTGCCTGTATGCAGCAGTAATCGGAAAATGTCGTCATAAATACGAACATTTGCAGGGAAAGTAGGGAATCGTGAGTTTTTAACGGCAGGTAATAACAGGGTACTATCACACTTACCAGGTTGAGTACTACTGACAGTTTAAGAAATTCTACGATCATCGACGCATAATAACCATACTGAAATATTACCTATTCTTAGTTGTTTTGCTCATTGCCTAATATACTCCGAACGAGCACGCAGTTGATGTCGTTTCTTTCCAAATGATAAATGCCAGTATGAGTTTCAGATCGGACCGATGTCAATGATGCACAAAAAAAGTACTGCCCAATGTCAGTTGATATCGCTTTAAAGGTTACATTTATAAAAAACCAAGGAAGGCTCATAGGTGGTTATGATCTCGAGCAGTAGTTCGAGATCAAAAACTATAGAAAGCCTTACGGATGGAATTCCATTCTTCATTCAGTTCCTAGCGGGCACCACATGGTGGAAGGGATAGGGTGCGTATAGGAATTTGGCTACTACAAAGACTGTGGAAGCGGATGGGTGGTTCACAACGAAGCCAACTTACGGTTGTGCTTGTTGAGGTGCCAAGTGCACCTTCCAGGTGGCCACAGAACGACTCTCAGGTATCGCAGCGTAGTGTCGCCATAAGCATTGAATAAGTCGAGCCGCAGGAACACGCCGGCGTATAAGATGCTTCTGACGTTGATGCTGCTGCACCTTCAGTGCAAATCCACTGCCCAAAATACCCTGAATGTGGTGGACATCTCGGCACATCGCATTATCCCAAGATTCCATTTCAACACAATCTGACGTAACTATGGATCAAAAGTTCTAAAGCATGCTGTTCCATCATGCTCAAGTATGGGAACAGCCTTTTGCGTCATGATCGCCGGCAGCGATGCACTGCTGGGCAAGCTAATACAACATTCTTATTTGGGGCGATAGTTGCCCAATTTAACAGAATTTAGCAGTCATAAACTGTTTATATCACTGATACACGTTTAGACGAACTGATGATATGAAAGTAAGTCTGTGCTGTTTGGAGTAAAACTAAAACACATCTCCCCTTGATCGGTGCTAAAGAACTTCGAGCTATGAAGTCGACACCTACGATCACCAAATTGACTGCCCATCCTTAAGCACGGAACAAGCTTGAACAATCCGCTTACAGTTTCAGCTGCTGCCGAAAATATCCAAGCATAAATTTTCATAGCTTTACGATCATGACGTTGTATTCCCATAAAAACAACTCTCCGCTACCGATCGAAGTAAAGAATTCAATTCGATTTGAATTTTCTTCTCGTTTCGTAGGGATGCCATACAATTCTCGTTTAAATTAAACACGAAAACGTTCGACCTGGGAACAGAGGTCATGGCGACCACTACAGACGCATTTTTTTTCAAGGGGGTCAGTGTAGCGCGACAAGCATCGCCTGGACGTTCGTCGCGGCTGTAGAAAGCTTTGTTTGCTAGCACGGGAGAGGGACACTGTAATCGAAGTCTAACATCATTAATTTCTAAGCTTGATATTAGAATGGCTCACTTCGGCGAAAGTACTAGGGCGATATAAGGTACCAAGGAAGTAACAGAGTTGTCAAAATCGTCCCAGTTCGCTTTTCTCTCAACGAAGTTCAATCAAAAGCATTTTTCCAGCTATTGTGAAAGATCGAAAATTTTCCTCTCTATTCTTCGTCCGCCAAAATTTGGTCAAAATTTGGTTAATTAAAATTTGCAATGGTTAAAAGCAGCGAATTTTCGCGCTGCTTGATAGGTTATTTGAATTTTCCGTACCGCATTTAGTCTTTCAAATTTAGAAAATCGAATAAGCATATTCTTTCAAGTTTTACACCCTCAGTTATGTGCATCATGCTTGGGCGGAAGAGTGAGTGAACATAAGAAGATGTGCGAAATAATTAAATTTTAGGACTGATTAGTACAGGGGAACGGTAAAAGTAAGAAAACCGCTTACAGCAGGCAGTGCAAAAAAAGATATTCCCAGCAGCGCGCAAAAAGCGCCAATAATCTTTCCAGGCCACGTTTCTGGTGTTTTATCACCATATCCCACAGTTGACAGCGTTATCTGAAAATGATGTTCAATCTGAAAATGACATTCACTCTCATTTCAGATCAGTCGATATTGTGTAAGCTGACTGAGAATAACTTGTGTTCATATTTCTTGGAAGCCATTGGCAACGTATTCACACACGCTCCTAAGAGTGTTTGGGAATGCGGGTTGGGGTCGCGCTTAAAAGGGATCTCAAACGCAATTATTGTTGCCGCTTATTTAGTGGTAATTTCACTAAATTTTCATCGAATTTAAGACGCGTTAAGCGGTGCAATGCTCACTTTGAAACTAAAATTAGGTGGATGATTGCCTCTGTATTAGTAACAAAGACTCGAGCTCCTTCACTGCTGCAAAAACTGTTCCTTTTACGTTGAAGATTAGCCACAAGCACCGATCACATCGCTCTTATCGAATATCTTTGCAAAACGCAAAGTCGCGAAATACCTTACTGTAGCACATCTTGTAGATAAAAATTCTTCGCTTTCAAATTATGTAGCAGTCATTGCTATCATTTAACGCACAAATGAATTCTATAGATGAGAAAAGTGCACCATTTCTTTTGGAGCGCTCCGTTTTCATCGCAGCTTGTAACACCTTTAGAGGAGAGATAAATGCACTATAAATGAAGCGCGATTTTCTTTAGCTGTTATGATGCATCCAATTTCAACACAAGCAGGTGTTTGCAGTCGGGAAATTGCACATTTCTGATAACTCACATTCGACATTTTCGCCATTCTTAAGATATTGTTTTAGAGAATATTTGTTGCATTAATCGAAATTAAAGCTGCTTTAATAAATAGGAATTGCTCACATGAAACTTTGTGTTCTTTCGCAAAGCTTGAAATTCATTTCTGTTCAATTCAAGTCCCCCTCAAGTTATGTCTCCTCTCCTGGAGGCCGAAGTTTGAACATCTTCCAGATCTCTTTTCAAATATCATTGCACTTGAAATCACTCAGTTGCTATTAAAGTTTGGCCTTATTCCTCCACTCTCTGAACACACCACTTTGGACGTGATTTCACAACGTTGTTATGCAATTCGTTGACAAATATTATCATTTTGATTTTTCAGCTATATTCAAGTCTTCATAAATGAAGATATGCTAGAAACTTTGCAAATTGGTAATGCAGAGCAAGATCAGTCGAAAGTGTTTAGTACTCGCAGTAACGTAAATTTGTTTTTTGTCATCACATCCGGAAACAATGAAGGAGGAGCTCGTCGAACTAAGGAGGTTTCACTAACTAATGCGCAGAGCACTGCATCAACAATGGTGATTACTGATTCACATTATGAGTGACACTGCCGCGTCGCATGTTTGGCAGCTTAATGGAGAAAGCCACCATGGGAAGAATTTGGATGAAGAGTTGATATGAGCTTCACTCGCGTTACGAACTTTAATCTATTCGTACCATCTCTAGCTGTTGGCTTATTATTTACAGGAACCAGGACTACCTTTTCCTCCGCTTGAAAGCGGCATTTCAAATGATCAGAAAACAATAGCAACAAATTCAATGCCAAGAACGAGCGGAAAACCAAACGTACCACACCCCACCATAACGCATCGGCGAACGTCGAATATTTCTCGTTAGTACTCTTCTCGCATAAATATACCAAAAACGACGAAAATATTAAACCAAGAAAACCAATATACAATGTTGTGAGCAATTCCTTCAAAAAGATTCATCTTTACATCATTGGTGGGATATCGATTCTAGAATTTCACCACGTGACGATTTCTCCTGGGTGTGAAGTGACTTTCGAGTTGGACACACGGATGCGGAAGAGGGGGAAGGGGAGGAAACGCTGAGCTGCATTCCGCCGAGGTCAGAGGTCTGGGAAAAATCTGGTAGAGGAAACACGGCGGATAACCGTCAGGACTAGGTTACTGTGTCTCCGATCCTTGCTAAACAATACTGAAGGGATCGCAAAAAAGTTTGAGTTTCCCGATAACATCAACCCTACATGTCGATTATTAAATGATTGAGACTGCTAGAGATCTTGGCCTATGCAAACGTATGGCAAAAATTGCATAGGTCATTTCCGACGGCCTTGAAGGGAACGTCTGCTATAGGAAATGGTTTGGATCAAATTCTGCACTAAATTCCTCTAAATGGATATTGCGGCGTGCTTGCTCTGCGATATTTTGGTGCCCGATGGCTGCTGCCCTTTTGCCGGCACATATTGTAAGCCACATCAATAAAGATGACATGAGAGAGGATGTGGATGCGCTGCGCAAATGACACCTTGAAGCTATTAAGGAAATGCATATTTATTATGTGAGGATTTCTTGGAAGAAAATCATCAAGGCCAATTTTTCGAAAGATTTGGACCAGTGACTTTTTAGGACCCTTCCATTTCTCACTTCCTAGAAAGTCGAATTCCAGCCTCATGTCTAGAGAAGGAGTAAATTTTCGACTGGAGAGATCTGTGGCCTCAAAAAAGCATCCAGAAAACGCGATAAATGTTGCATCGATGTTCACTGATGAGCATGGCCACGCAACTTCCTGGATATCAACAAGAATCTCAGATATGAAACCAAAAAACCATAAATGTGCTGGAATACATGAGGAACAATGGAGCCGGATTTTTTACAGATCGCTCATTCATTGTGTTTGCGGAGTTGCCTCGATCGCACGATTTCAAAGAATTTATAAAAGTGTTCGTTAATTTTTGAATGAGATAGATGTATTTTTTAAGCAGCAAAAAAACTTCCATACTGTCATACCAGGTATGGTATGGCAAACTGTAGAATATTTTGATGTCTTTTCGAACGGTTACATTGAGGAAAAATTTCAAGAAGCAATCAAAAATTAGTACGCTAAATACCTGTCGATGAGCCCAGACAACAGAACCAAGTAGCTTCCACGTGCCTGCACGTCGGTCAATGCGAAGCATGCGCAATATTTGGAAGAAACGCAGCCCTCGTATTGCCGACGCAGCGAATACCTGTTGCGAGATGGACATGATTTTCATTTATTGCATGATACGCATGGTTATAGAATTTTTGCCCGATTTGCTGCTATAGCTTCAACTTGACGAGGATTTGGAATGGTATCAGCCTCGTACAGCTTTCACGTTACGTAAACGGTTCCGTTTAATGGGACTGCTAGAAATAGCGATGGAGAAGGAGGGGAATTTAGGTATCAGAGCTCCCACGTGAATCATAATGATACAAACACTCGAAATGCGCATTCTGAGTATTGGTCGTTTTGAAGGAAACATCATGACCATTTTAAATCAGATTTTATTTGTGTTGGATGAACGGTATCTTTTATGTTAAGATTCGATATATGGTCTCGGGCTTGATGAATGTGAGTATCTGTTGGATCGCGGTATCTGTTGGACGCTGTGGTATCTGTTGGAGGGATCGTGGTCCGAAGGGAGTATCTGTTGGACGCTATGGTATCTGTTGGAGGGATCGTAGTCCGAAGGGAGTATCTGTTGGACGCTGTGGTATCTGTTGGAGGGATCGTGGTCCGAAGGGAGTATCTGTTGGACGCAAGTGTTGCATGCATTTTGTTCGAAGCTTTCGGCAGTATTACATCAAAAGCGATTTCTCCTTGGATGTGTGCACACACCATAATTTTCTTGTCGAGAAACAGTGATCCTGTTTCTTGTCGCGGTGCTGCGCAGCAAAAGCTAAAATAATACAGAGCCCTTGGCTTACTCGTTCAAGCCAATGTAGGAGAGATAAGGACAGAAATGACAGTGGCGGGGACCGCTGTNNNNTGTGGGGAAGAAGGAGGGTGGGGGCGGGGAGGGGGAGAGAGAGAGGACAGTACGAGGAATCTCATGTTCTCGACTTCCGTATCTTCGATGATTAGAAAGTAAATGAACCCGCGTTTTTGGTCGCTTTTGAACGACTTATATTTTAAGCGTTTCTTATTGTTCGATCCATCTAATGCGCCTATATTTGAATTTGCCGAGCACAACAATGCGATGCAAAATATGCGCAATAATTTGAGACGCTGAACATCGGTAGCCAAATCGCAAAGCACACTCACAGTTGACAGTTTAGACGTCGGAACGAAAACGGTAGAAACGAAGACCAATTGGTTTATTACGGTTTCTTTAGACGGTGAATAGCATATGCGAGACCAGTTGAAATAAATAGGACAACTCAAAAACTTTGACACGCGTTGCCAGAAGGACGAAAAAATTTGCAATATGGGCTATAATTTGTTTCGGGCACATCACCGATGTAGAATAAACCAATAAACAGCGGAAAAGCAGGTGGGGATCAGTGTCAAGGTTTCGGAACAACATGCGCTAAGGAAACTCCACTCATTGGTTTGAGTGACTTCGTAAATTACACGTAAGTAATGAAATTTCTCCAGTCAACTGGACCAATCCTTTGCACAAAGCATCTAGTAAACAATATTATTTAGGTGACCTGACCAGTGGAAAATACGACCTAGCCAGCTGCAAAATGCCGGCCCTGAAAGGAGCTGTAACTTCAAAGGAAATTGACGAGATGAGATAAAAACGGGTATAACGTGATTCCAGCGTGTAAATTTCATCTATCAAATTTCATAATTATGGTTTTAGTGGGTCCGAGTTGAATTCATTGGACAGACAAACAGAGAGACAGACAGACAAGCAGAAGACAGACAGATGCATGCATACGCTCGCACAGAAACGATGTGACCATGATGCAGTTGAAAATGTAATTTTGAGACGGCGCATAAAAACGATAGCCGATCGACGAGAGGCGAAAGGTGTGCGAGAGACGACGTATAGTGTCTGAGAAGGGGCGCTGCTTTCATTCACGGAGAAGTCATCGTTTTGTAGCAATCGAATGAACGCCAAATCGAAGCGCATTGATTTCAGTGAAGAAACACACACATACACGCACACGCGCTCACACACACAGCAGCTTTTCCTGGATCATTTATGGCAAGTTAAAAATGCAAACAAAATGCCACCGAACTTCTCGTCAACCTTTTGAACATTATTATTTTCAATAAATCTCATTGGCACTTGCCTGACAGTGAAATATACAGGACAAAAAACGTCCATTTTATTAACCATCAGAACGTCGCCCCCCCCCCCCCCCCCCCCCCCCCCCCCCCCCCCCCCCCCTCCCCC
>JPKZ01022849.1:268832-283118 GCA_000803305.1 Toxocara canis
GAGCAATTTTCCCAACCTACTTGTAACAGAAGGGAAAATACGAAAAACATTTCGCACCTGTCCAGTTGCTCCAATACATAGAACAATTATTGAAGCCATTATGACGATTATATCTGAAATTAATAAGCTCAGTTGCTACGACGAACAGGACAGTCACATTAAGCACTTCTTTCAGCGGTTGTGATCACATCGAAGGAAACTCCTAATTTTGTATGCAACCCACAAAAAAGGGAAGGCAGATGTTCCCACAAACAGGTATAACCGCAACTAATGCACTAGGCTCTTTTGCTAATGTAGACGACCTACTTCACTCAGGTGGCAACAAACATACTTCTGTCGTACGAAAAGAGCTTATCTTGTGTGCGAAAGATGCTGGCGATCACAGCACAAATTGCAGATCATAAAGCGAAAACACTCACTGCGTTTATAACAGTTGCGATCAAAATATGATTTCGAAAGCAACAAACTTCTCACTTATTTTCTTTCCTGAACATTTTTTAGGTAGTACTTTTTTTCGCACATCACCTGTCAGCAATTCTTCTCGGCTGTCGGAAGAGAAATTGTGCTGAACAATGTAGAAGAACCATTAAAATTGGAAAATTTTTTTAATCATAAAAGATATAACAACTTTTGCATAATGAAAAGTTCGCACAACTTTGTGCAACAAAATAAGCACAAGCACGTTCAAAAATTGCTGCTGGCATGAGTTAGTATAGGCAATGAATTGCAGCTGTGTAATCGGATGCGATCGCGTGCTGTTGTTCTTTGCATATTTATACATCCTCTAGCGTCTCTGCACATGTCACCATGACAATTCGGAAGATAATGAGCAACGAGGAGAAGCCTCTTTTTTTTGACAAACGCATTAGCGGCCTCGGTCACAACGTGAATCTTGTTTTGAGCGATGTGAAGCATATTCGCTACAGTCGTTGAAAATTGAACTCGTGCAGAGCCATCAGTTTCCACATCCTTTAAAAAAACACTTTCCAAAATAAAACGACGCCCTTCAATAACTGTATGGAAGTATGAATTCATTAGAATCAAATTACTGGACCAGTCCGGTAAAATTTTTCCCGAAAATGCCGAGGAATACGTTCACTTACACCGTTCGCAGCAAAAAAAAGCTGTAATGAAGATCCAATAATAAACAACCTTCTTACCTATAATACAATAAGCTGAGGTAGCAAAGCGTATTCGTCCTGATATGCCTCTGTAGCGAGATCGACAACCCGCCGACCAAACACGACAAATATATTCAACGGCCAACCAAAATACAAATACAATTTCCTTAACATTGCACTCATCTGTATTTTCAACTTAGTTGACGCTCTGAGTGGAGAAGGAAGAATGGACCTCAACTAGGGAAACCTCACACTTGTCAACATAACACGTACACATTACAGTGACAGCTGGCGGAAATCTTATGTAAATAAAGGAACATCCAGCTGACGATACAGTGGAGGCAAGGTTTCATTATATTCATAAGAATCGGATATAATGAATGAGAAACTTGCTACGTGTGAGCCCCTACTAACCTCCCACTGAAAGACATGCGCTTTTAGCAACGGCCGTCATTACAGCTCAGCTCGGGTAACGATAGCCATACGACAAAACGGCGCTGTGAATCCCGATTCGATTCAGTCTGCACTATGCACAATAATTCTCATTGCGCACATACGACAGGTGTATCTTTACTGTAAACATCTGCCGCGAAAGAATCACTCAAACGTGCTGATTGCTAGGAAATTGTTGGTGCGTTTGTTTGTTTAAAGTTCAATTATGTGAGATTTCCTTCGCATTCCATGAGGTCGTTAGAAATAAAATAAAAGAAAATTTTCACTGTTTATAAGCAGCTGTGATTTGTTGAAAGGTCAAAAGGTCTGCTTAAATGCATGATAGAAATGCTTCATTTTGTGTGATCAGTGAGGAATGTGGAAATGCAACTCATAAATAAAAATAAATTTCTTGATCTTGCACACCGAACAAATAATTTGAAAATTTCGGAGTAAGGTGATAAGGAAACGATTGACCGAAATGATTGACACACTTTTTTTTTTTAAACTGAAAGCTCCTAGGGGGTAGAATGGAATGAGGTGTTCCCCTTAATAGCATTAGGCAGTATTTCTGGCAGATTCATTTAGAGAGCACTTTTGACAGCAAATGGCGTTTTTTGGATAAAATTGCGCGAGATGGCAGGTCATCTTCGAAATGTCATGCAGAACATCAACATTGTGAGTCCCACAACTAGTGGAGACAAACATCTAACAGAACGTATGCAAAGTGCAAAAGCGGTCGTGTCCATGGTGATGCGTCGCTGAGTCACAAAAATTAAGAAACTGACTTACAATATAATACAAAATCAGAGTAGCTTGTTCCTCGAAATCTGGCATTGTGGAGAAGACACTTAATGCGAGGCACATTAATACCATTATAAGACTGAAACGAGAGCCCTTATTAGCATTTTGTAGCGTTAATTTGCGGCGCTACATCGTAACAGCTTAGAATTAAGCGCTATGCAAAGCGATCATTAGGCTCACTATAAGAGTGCAACTACGAATATTGTCGTTTTTGGTTCGACTTATTCATTTCGCATTAGAGATTATATTTGGGATTATTTAATGCAAATAAACTTTATCTTTGTCGAGCGAATTTTTTAATGCCGTTATTGACTCGTTGATTCGTTTCAAAAAATTGCATGTTAATTCCCCAATTGCGACCGCGATCGAAACAGATCATAACACTTTGCAATTACCTGCTAAACAACGTGTTCGAATAATCTACGAATAATCCATAAAAACAAATGCAGAAAGGGCGAACATATCTAAGACGATCGCAGCAAAAATAAATGAGGACCTCGACAAGGCTTACCAAATACTCTATTCAAAAACATGGCCAGTCGATAAATAAAAAAAAGGTCATTTATATGTGCCATCAGCATCCATGAACAAGAAGTGGTCGTACCAGAAAAGAATAACGCCTAAACAGGACGGCACACACCTGTCGCGAGGAAATTATATAAAACAGCATGTCTCAATCCTGCTGACTAACATATCCCCCAGCCCCATCCCCTTTTGTCGTCGCCCATCTTCGTAATAGAGCCTGGAAGTCCCTGCGACAATACCATTTAAATATGTTATTTTTATGCAAAGTGTGCCCTGTATGATGAACGTCGGTTGTACTTCATTCTTAGGTAGTCTTTGGTTGTGCAACTGTTGTTGGATCATATACGTAATGGCTACTGGGTGTGCTCAAATGCCGATTTTAGTCTCCGCAATTAGTTCATGGCCTTCTAGTTGTTGGTCTTGGCGAACCCCATTTTTTTCTTTCCCTTTTCGTTCCTGCATAACACCTCATCAGCAGCACGTTGAATGAGATTTTGAAATGCTGCTAGTAACCAGAGCAACACTCTTCATAATGAACAAAAAACTTTTGTTGTTGAATGTGACATAAGTGTGGAGTCAGTATTGGTAAAACGCTCTCGCTGTTATCTTAAGGAAAACAAAAAAAATGGAAAAAAAAGAATAGCACCTCGATGTTTTAAGTCCGAGTTGAGATCATTTGACTTTTCAGACAGCTTGCTTTTGAACTGACTGACCCTGCCGGATTTAAGAGGAGATAAGGACGTGCAAACATTCCTGAGAATATCGTCACATAGAATAAACATAGAAGAAACTAACACAGCAAAGTGATATCCGGCGGCCTTCCAGCCACGTGGCCGTTCCAGAAAATTATGCATTTTACTTTGCACGCGCCGAAACCTTTGATCGGTTCGATAATTTTTGTACGTAAGAGGCTTTCCAACCAGCGACATCTTGCGCGTTGAATAATGCGCACAACACTAAAATTGCAAGCATGTCAGTCTTAATAAATGCAACAATGCTAAATTCGTGCAACGGACGAGAAAAGAACAACACAAGGATGCGAACGCCCTTCCTCCGCTCCCGCACCCCTTGTACGCCATCTCTGCCCCCACCCCGCGGCGAAAACCATGTACTGTGGTCTATCGAACGTCACAAGTGCGGAAAGTGCAGGAAGTTGAGGAATAACGCCGATTTTCGATAGCACTTTAATGCCAAAACTTGTGGTCAATAATTTTCTCGTTCCGAACTTACTAACTGTTACGCCAGGCTACAAAGTTGTTTTATTCAGTACAGGAACCCGAGTATATCCGAACACGGCTAACTCTCGACGCACCGTGACGCAACAAAAAAGAGTATTTGAGCGTTCTTCGTTCCATCACGAAGAGACGACCACGTATTCTCATATGTGGTCGTCTCTTCGATACTACGGTAACATAGCGAGCGTTCCGCGTGAGGCGGTGATGACTGAGCGCAGAAATAGGAATGAAATCGAAAGAAGTTTTTGAAAACATTAAAATGAATGCGGTCGACCAGGCTTTGATCAGATACGGATAATGAGGCGCTGAGAAAGACAGGCGGAAGGAGAACCGCGTTGCTGAGAGCACGGTAAATGGACTGTGAATGGCGAGCGAACAAGGGCGAAAATGTTTCATGGGCAGATTTTGCCGTGGAAAATGCTTGAAAGACACAAATAAAAGGAGTTTCTATGATTTGGCATCAAGAATGATGAAGCAATCAGAAAAGACTGCGGCTTTAAAAATCGAAGCAGGCTCATTATCTCAAGTTCATTTTCTGTCCATTTTCTCAACCGCTACCGATCATATTTTACCAGCAAATTCATTTGTTCTTCAAAAGCAAAGAACGATTGAGAGTACAGGCCATGGAGCTGGCATGACGTGTGTATAGGTGTTTTTAGTCGCCTACACACGAACGTAACCGTTACATAAGCAACTGGCAAAGGACAAAAATTTAGGTCTATCCAATCTCACCGTTACGTGCCTTCTCCGAGAGATTCGCATTTATTCAAATCGATCAGTGAAATATTCAATCTGTCCAACCAAAAATGCGCTCAAATTTTCACCCTCTGAAATAAGTATGATCCCATAAGCTGCCATGGAGTATATGTTAACACAGCAGGGATTTCGAAAGTCGAGCATCAGTGAACCACCGGAGACATGGCGCTATCTTACAAATTGTAAATTTGTGAAGCACGTAAAAAATGGAATCGCAGCTGGCTTCCCGGTTTCGAACAAGGTCATAGGTCAGTGTTTTGGACCTTCATAAGCGTCAATCCTCGCTAGGATTGCCGTACGTTGTTGACAACCGCCTGTTTCGATTCTTACACACTGAAGCTTCGCTCTTCAGTGTCTTCACTTTTCCCTAAGGGAGTGGTGGCGATGGTCATGATAGAGAGGTAACAGCTGGCACGAAACGGTGTCGGCAGAAGTTCCAGGCCCAGCGAGGGTCAGTTTTTGTTAGGGGAACAACTCAAGGCATACAGACAGCTTCTATGACACTTCAGCTTTTTTTTAAAACTCTCAATGCGTTTGGTTCTAAACTGCGGTTATTCTGCTCCAACGGGAGATTTCAAATTTTCCATTGAGTTTGATAGGCGGGTAGGGGGGGGGGGGAAGGTAACCCCACTGCTTTATCTATAGTATTTACCCATGAAAAATATGCGAATGTGGTAAATTGCGCAACGATACAACCATTTTAAAAACTGCTATCTAATGTCATAAAAAAAGCCTGGCAAAAGAAATCGAAACTTTAAAAATAATAGCAACAGCAATGAGGATATTCGCACGGCAAGAGGAAGGGAAAGGGCATGCAATGAGTTGAGGTGCGTTTCATGGCGCAGTTCTGCTCAACATACATCGCGTGGAAACATTCCATTTCGCACTTGCTAAGCGACAATTGCTATAACGTGAAACGGTCAACTTTACGCGCAAAGTTCACAGATCAATATCTCTTAGTTTATCCCTCTCAAGCAAGCACCACTCACAACTGCAAAAGTTGCTTGGGATAAATTTTAAAAAAATTTCTAGCGATATGATAGGAAAGCCTCGGAGAGGTTGGACAAGTTTAGGCAAATACATGTAAAGAAGCAAGAAAAAGGATAAGGAAACGACTGAAATTTCATAAAAAGAGAGAGGGTAGTCTCAAATATGCGATCATGACTAGCTTAAAAGATTAACGAGTGAAGCCAGAAAGACGATTAATACAAACGCTTAAAGGATACGCTTCAAATATGGAAAAATGTAAATATTTTGAAGTATAGAATAAAACGAACCGATTAGGGAAGGTCATTGGGAAAAACGCTGATGCAGTGTGGAAATTATGCGAGCAAATACGCTAACATAACACATAGAAGGGAAGAGACAGAAAGGAGCATACTTTTGCGAATGTAAGCGTCAATAAGCCGCAAAACGTAACTACGTTACAAGTTTCCAACAAGCGCAAAAAAGGCTTTGTTGTAGTAAAAAGGCTTTGTTGTCGGTTTCTTAGGCACCGTGCGCATAGTGAGTACTCCAAAAGCAGCAACAAACCGAAAGTATAAAGATCAGCAAACCTACGTTAGACAAGAGCGAGCGGTTTGCGTGTCATGCATATATGGCGCGATAACGACTGTTTAGTTTCTTACGCTTCAGGTTTTTGCGCATATACGACATTCTCCTTAAATTTTTCGGTTTACTACGACTTCGGCAATTTAATACACCCATATCGCCAAAAGTGACATATCGGAATGGTATGGGCGGTGGCAAAGGATTATCGCTATAATGGCCTGCCTCTTTTCGGCAATCCACACGGCCTCGGAGTGCATTTCTTTCACAACATGATTCATCTCATTTGTCAAACTAGCCATGAAAATGCCAATATTGACTTGCTCGAAACCAACACGATCATTTCCTTTAATGCTGACTTGGTAACACACGCTGTTAAAATCTTGTGAACTCTCCCTTAACCGTAAACTTTCAGTACATGCGCTCTTATAGCCCACATTATCTTTATCTTCTCTTGTTCGATGCACATATAAAAGAGTTCAGTGCGAGGTTGTCTGAATGATGCATAAAGAACTTTCAAGGTATACTTTTGTTTCCAGAAATAAACTTCACCAGTCGTTTGAGGAGACCACGCAATGCATGACCATTGATTGCTTTGTGAGCACGAGCACTAGCTATGGAACTCCTTCAGTAATTATGGTTTTGAAACTACCGGCTATACGTATGTATATGTACATGTATATATGAACATATACATGTATATGTATATATTGACATCTCCATATTACGCTTCTTAAACATAAATTTGCAATAGGCGCATTAAAAAAACACGGGAAAATGTTTAACAAATTGCTCAATCTCTTTCAGTACAGTAAAAACGTTGGAACATGGGTAAGCAGGTATATTTAATGCTCGCTAAAAGATTACTGAAAAGATTGACAACAAGTTGGGATAAAGACATCATTACCTCAGTAAAAGGTGGTGGTCAATTTTTTGACATCTACCAGACAATTTATCGTAAGTGGAAACTTTGAATGGAAACTACACGAATCTTCAACGTTCTCGTTTCGGAAGGGAACTTTTGGAGGCTGCAAAATGTTTTCAAACTCGTAGCTATTTAGAGAATTAATAGGAAGAGCCCTAATTTATCATGCCATGTGTGCACCTCCTAATAAAAACAGAGAAGTCTGTGAAACGCAATGATATCCAGTTCTTGATAGACAGCAGTGAAGAGGAGCAACTGGGCTGAGAGAACCCTTACTGAAAATTGGCTTCTTTAGGAAGTTAGAACATAGTTTACGTCCACGGACAGCTTCACAGGTAGCGCCGAAGGTGCAGTAAAAGTTCAGACACAGCAGTTCAGCTCTGTCGAGCAGTCGGTAAAAGTCCATGGTCCGTGGTCTGAGTATCGGAAGTGAAATGACGCGCGCATATGACCGCATCAGCTGCAAACTGCTGGTACGCTTGAATGCCATGTTGCGATTAGAGATCCACACAACTACAGAATATCAAATGAGGATCAAAGGAAAGCGTGATGGTAGGAGAACAAACGGTGCAGGCATATTAGACAATCATGATGAGCTCGAACTTGCTTCAGCGACAGCAGAAAATAGCATGGAATGCAACGCAGTATGCAGTGAAAAATTCAATTTTCAACGAGGCTTATTGTAGTTTTTTTGGAGATTTTTTGCATGTGGAAACATTTCAGCATAACGCATAGGAAAAAAGGGAAGCTGCTCATGCCACAAGGTGAGCTCTCATCATTCACCACGCATATATTGCTCATTGCCATAGAAAAATTGTAATTACAAAAATTAGAAAACAACAGTGAAATTAGCGGAAAAATAGTTGATTGCCCTACTACGCCGCCACCCTCGCTGTTTTCTTATAGTCACTAAATATGATCCGAAAACTGTTTGAAAATTTGGCGCCGATAAAGTTTTCCTTTTTCTCTCTTGCTATGGTGATTTTACATCAATATTTTCGGCCTTTTGTGTACCATATAAACTGCGCTAGGAACCATATCCGCTCCTTTTTTCTTCAACTAGCGGAACAAGTTGCTCACTTTCATGGTAGTTGATGAGGGCTTATTCAAACAAAAGGTTTAATAGGCAGTTGCCCCAAAAAGAATGATGGAAACCGCCGGAAAATATTGAGAATCTTTCATGCAAGCATAAAAGAAATAAAAGTGCGCCGTAGCTAGGCTGTTCAGTATTGGGGACATCAGTGTTTGGTCTTCTGTCCTGAGGTGAATAAACTGAAATGAACCGAATGACAGCAAAATATTGGTTGTCTAATTTGCCCGAACCTCGAGCTTTTGAATTCTTCATTCTTTTTTAAACGTCCCTGCCACAGCGTAATTGTTTACATGGCTTTTGAACAAAAAAACGCTCTCACTCGATGATCGAGTTGAGCTCTGAGAGAGCGAAAATTTGATCGGAACGGCACACTGGAGCAAAACAAGCATACAACATTCTCGCCAGATTGCTCGTTGCTCTCGGCGACTTAATTTCGTTGGCTAAATTGAATACACAGGAGTAATCTTTCTCTCTTTTGCTCAGCTTACTGAATATGGAGTAATGCAAGAACTACACGCAACACATAACAGATGGTCTTAACTCTAAGTACTTTCAAGCAGTACATTTGTTCGTGCAGAGCCGCGTCTATTGACAATTGCAATTGGGCACAGTGTGTCCCACCGCCAATTTTAGCCTTAAAGAGTAATCGCAGCATCATCGTTTTCTCGGATTTACGCTGCATATAAAATTTTAACGCCGTCGCCTATTCGGAAAGGAATCAGTCATATGAAAAGTTGGTTTCAGATTTCTCCTCTCTGAAGACCATCGATGATCGCATTTACTTCACTCCAGTTTCTCTCGTTCATCACTTTGAATGTACGCGCATGCAAGAAAAAGAGATGATATTAGATTTTTTGTTAGCGACCAGCTTCGATGCCCGCAATCACTGAAAGCTGCTCGAGTGACTCATCAAACGCTTGCTCTAGTGCCAAACGTTTCAGTTCTGTTCCGCGGAATGTCCAGTTCCCGGGTGCCTTCGTTACAACAATCGCTTGTATGGGCGGCCGGAACTCGGCTTAACCCAGATGTATTCCTATGCGAACTAACTGATAGCGTATAGTAAACTATCGTAGTTAGCAAATAGCAGCCCTCAGAAGAAAAAGAAATGCAAAAATTCTTAACGGCCGATAGCGTGACCTTTCCCTCTGTAGTCACCTTCCTCGTTGAAACATAAACCTTACTTAATCATGGCTCAGTTATGCTGCCACCTAAAACTCGCATTCGCCTTTTTTCATCGAGAAGTCGATAAGTTGAAGACAATCGTGCAGGTACCGTCTAACCTTTAATTCAGTCGCTGTTCGACGCAGTGTTGACTCGAGTGCAGCCTCTACTGGAGATGGGGGAGCGCGCATGCGTCCCCATCCTCTTTCTTCTGCTCTCCTCAGCAACTTTGTGGAGTCTAGGCTCCTTTTCAAATTAAGTTGGCCTTTCAGAGTCAGTGTATGGAGGCATCACCATAGAGATGTCGTTCAGTTCATGGTTACACCATTTCATGAAAATTCTCACTTAATCTGTTTCGAAATCGAATTTAATTTACGTCCATGGAGACGTCTGCTCCTCAAGCTGCTCTCATATTCTGATCCCCTTTAAATATTTATTCTCGTCAACCAGATGAAATGCTATACTGTCATAGCATGAATAGTATTCGAATTCGATATTTAAATGTGATATTTGTTTACAGGCCGAATTACAATAGAACTAGCGGAAGGAATGGTGAAAGAGAGGCACATAGAAATTTCTCATACAGAGAGTGATTTTAACTTGATTTGTTTCAGCTGCAGCGACTACACTACTATTTCAAACCACGACTGAAGTTGCCGTCCCGAACACAGTAGTCACCGATATTCGCACAAAATAGTAGATGGACCAATCTATTTTTTTTTAATCATAGGCGTACATTGTGGAATATTCGACTATGTGCTAAAAGTGACCTTCGCAAAAAGCTGCTTGCTGTGTATGAGATTTAAGCTGTTTAAGACGCATCAAATCAGTCTGAATTGGCATTTTGAAAATATATCAAGCATATATTTTGGTAGAGAGGGACAGAGTCTTAAGCTTTAAGATATTCACTTTTTTCTACCTGTCTTGGGTTTCTGATTGTCGCACAAAGGGCTAAAGAAACATAAGAATCTAAAAATCAAAACATTCGCTTCTATATCATACGATGAACTTTCATTTGATCCTTGTTCTCTGTCATAATTCCGCTCGAATGATTAGATCACTTGATGGGAGCAAAAATTTCCGACCATTTGGCGACAACGTTCGATCAGAAAGCTGCCTTTGTAAGCGCTGGCAATTGGCAAACATATCACTCACTGTTTATATGTTTTAGCGCTATAGTAAATCGAAAGCCGCAGCATACACTGGAGATATTTGAAGGTTTAGCGAAGTATAACTGAGTGCAATATTCGTAGCTAAAAACGTGCGAAATATAGAGAAATCAGAGGTCCCATCGATCGATGAGCCCGTGTTCTACATACTGCTGTGATGCCATAGGATGTGCGATGTTTGTATCTCCTGTCGTAGATAGCCTGAACGCACGTTAGATCCTGTTACAGTGCAATTGCAGGAGAACTTCTAAAATTTTTCGCGCTTTCAAACTTCCAGCCTCGCAAATCAGCATCCCTTGAAGAGGTGTTTCTTTGTTTTGCTCTCACCTACTTAGCCGACAGTGGGAGAGATAGCAGCGTATTTTTCTATTCTTCGTTTCTGCCCTTTGGCCTCTCGCTTTGCAAGCCAATTCTACAGGTAAGCCTTTTCCTTGTGGAATAGACTTCTTTTGAATACAAATCGAACGGGGAAGGAATTCTAACAAGCAGTTAGAGGTTTCTTTTGAAGCAAATTCAAAATTTGCCAACATGATGCCCATGTCTAAGCAGGTTTTCTGAGATATGCTGATAATGACTTCATATGCACAGCAATCAATAAGATATGCGACACTTTGCAAGCAGTTCTTCATAGGTAGTAAAAAAGAAGTCAGCACAGGTGATATAGGCAGTCATCATCGCTTCTGTGACTGAATTAAGTGTTGCAAGGCGAGGAGAAACCCGGAATGTTTGGGCAAAACGAGAAAAAATAATCGAAGAATCCGACTTTTACACTTCTTTGTCTTAACAAACAGATGATCCATGATGAGCATGGAATATACTGCATTTATATTCTCGAACACTTCCAAGCGCTTTCGCAAGTCTGCGCATGCCAGCATCTCATGGCGTCGTGTCTGCGCATAGGTGCTTTTTTGTGGGTAGGAGCGTGCTTCTGCCTGCCTGTCCGATTGTTTAAACTCGGAAATCACTAAGGCAAGAGTAAAGAAATTTAGTAGTTGCAATCTACACCATGAAACGAACGCTTTCAGCCGGTTTTGAACCAATTCATTTGACATCGGGAACGCTAAAGTTCCCCGTCGGACCATATAAAGACGAATCTTTAATAGGAAAGCTGTACTGCTGATGGGAACTGAATTTTCATCATTTACGACCAGTCTGTGAAACCGGGTTGTCAGATTGATGACTTAGTGAAATGCATGTCGCGGCACAGCTCCCTAGAACAGAGATGCACAAACGGCAGATCAGCTAGCTGCATAGCTGCACAAACGGCAGATCAGCTAGGTGCCTTTTTCTGGATTTGCTCCAGTCAGCCGAACACATGAAAGAGTCACTGGTTAATCGAGAAAATTTAACATACAATTGCTCACTTTGTCAGCTAGAAATTTTCACTTTATTTTCCGCTGCAGCGCTCTTTCAGGTGTTCGTCAAAGCCTATTTTGAAAGAATTCCATGTCCGACGATCAAGGGGCGATCGGTGCAACTAACAGTTGCTGCTTCACGTCAGCAGGATGCACCATTCCTTCACTAACGTTACTTGAGATAATCTTTGGGGAGCACCATCTGTTTGGAGGCTTCCAATAGCCGTGCCATTCCACCGGCCTCGATAGGTGTACGAAAGAAATCGATCGAGAAACACGATAGAATTGTGAAGTCAGCAGCGGCAGTGAAACGAACCTCGCATTTTAATGTTAAAATTTTCAACTTAAAGATATGATAAAAATACATCGAAACACGCAAGTAAAAGGCGCTGGCCGAAACTGCTTTTAAAAGATCATCTAGATGGACGATAATGTGCTCAAATTTTGGAGTCGATCGTTTCAAAGAGATGAAGTATACAACGAACGAATAATGGCGTTAGTAGCAAAAGACAAATTCCATTTTCACTTCTTTGGGCGTTTAAGGAAAAAAAGAAAGAGGGACCAGCGAGATGAGAAGCGTGCAATGTGCTCATTTACAAGAATGTTTGTATGCGCATTCGCAAAAGTCTTACTTCCTAAGTATATTTTAGCACCACAGTGACCACCACAGCAACTTCCTCTCGTCGCACTATTTCCAAGATTGAAAGAAAGGAATTTTTACATTCAGAATGTAAAAGAAATTCCAGAAGCTCATACTCTGACAGAATTTTCGGATCGCTGGATGCCCCAAGACAAACTTAAGATTACACCATGGCCGACAGAGGCGGGGCGATAAACATCTGGTACCCTATTCGAATCCTTGAATTCGAGTGAATACTTTGCACTCACCTAGCATCACTCGCTCGGAGATGGTGCTCTCGGGCCAATTTCGCTGCCCTCGACCACCTTTGCTTGAATACTGCGCTCAGAAAGCGCCCTCATGTCACAGTTGTCACACAAGAACAGAAAAGTTTTCCCATTTGCGATTGGCTACTGTACTTTCATTTTAAAAATGAAGGAAGGAAGGTCTCCAACGGTAATCGTAACTATGACCAGAACAGGTGAGGAGGGGTCGTTAAAACGTTAAAAGTTAAAATATCTTAGCTCTTTTGTATTGCACTGTGCGAAATTTGCGATTAAAATCTAAGGAATTCATGAAAACAGCTCACTGCACAGGATGCCGTTACCGATGTATTTTCACTGCGATACGGTCATTCGGCATTGCGAGGTGGTATGGAGATATGAAGCTTTTGTTACAGTATGCTATCCAGGTTGTACAAGTATTTCTTACAAACTAATAAACGTTGAAGACGTTAGGAATCCAAGGTAAGGATTACAGAGTTGCTGCGGTCACAGCATCTTTGTCACAGGGTTCGTTGCTGCTGTGCCTACCGAACGGTAGAAGGGGTCAGCGGAAGGAAGACGCGAGTGGAAGTGAGGAGCAGCCAGCTGTGCATATGGACATACAAATGCGACGTTTGTTATTCCAGTACTTTCACTTTCGAGAATCACAGAGTTGCGCAATTCGACAGGTGTAACGTACACTTTAAACGACTTCCTATACCATCATTCAAACCGATTCATTTCACATGCCTCTGGCTGGTAAGACAGAAAGTCACCAGTAAGGGATCGGTACGAGGGAAGAACGGATCAATCAAAATTTCTGCGAGTGAACCGGCGTTTTATTGTTTTTAAAGGACCCACAGGGTCAATTCTTCTGCAGGGCAAAGAGCCAAATAGTAAGTGAGTGCGCCCTCCTTATAATAGACACACGCACGTCCATGACAGATATTAGTTCACGCAGCAACCTTAAAATTTTAAAGTTTTCTTGTGAAACAGCCCACTTCATCCCCCCCTCCCCCGCTCCCACCTCCTCTGAATGTGCTTTCTGAAATTGGCCAATAAGGAATTGATATTGAGGTTCAGCTATATATATATACATATATATATATATATATATATCTATTAATGTTTATATAGTAGTTATGTACGAAAAGAGAAAGAGGAGGTTTGAAAATATCGTATTAGAATATTTTCTAATATACATATATATATACTTGTTTGTATATATATATGTATATATGTATATATGCATTATGCATATATACATACTTTTAATCATA